>LNAC01000395.1:1713228-1783629 GCA_002007465.1 Ailurus styani | reverse complement strand
CAGACACTTCTCCAAAGAAGACATACAAATGGTCAACAGACACATGAAAAAATGTTCATCATCACTAGCCATCAGGGAAACTCAAATCAACACCACATTGACTTACCACCTTACACCAGTTAGAATGGCCAAAGTCAATAAGACAGGAAACAACGGGCGCCTGGGTGGCTCAGTGGGTTAAAGCCGCTGCCTTCGGCTCAGGTCATGATCCCAGGGTCCTGGGATCGAGGCCCACATCGGGCTCTCTGCTCAGCGGGGAGCCTGCTTCCTCCTCTCTCCTCTCTCTCTGCCTGCCTCTCTGCCTACTTGTAATCTCTCTCTCTGTGTCAAATGAATAAATAAAATCTTAAAAAAAAAAAAAAAAGATACGTGATATCTGAGCACGTCTGGGCTCCCCTGACAAGGCAGAGGGTTACAGGGCAGTGAGGAATGACTGCTGTGTAGTCAACAAAGGGTCTCTGCCCGGTGCAATTACAGAGGAGTTTCTGGACTTCACTGTTCCTGGTAAACTTTTTCTACATCATTCGCTTTTGAATAATGTATATATGCTACATCTATAATCACGGAAAAATGAGGTTTTTAAAAAGAGAACTGAGAACTTTGAAACTTAAGAGACCTAGCATGGTTTGAAATCTGTTCTGCTCCGTAAAACCAAGTAAAAAATCCTCCCCCCAAACTCTACACCAAACGCTTAACAGGTAAATGAATGAGCTTTTGGATAGAGGAAGGACAACTTATGTTTCAAATCAGAAGAGAAAGATGGGTGGAGACACAGAGAAGTTCAGGAATGAGGGCAAGGTGTTAAGAACATTTAAGTCTGATGACTTCCCTATTTTTTTCTAGCAGTCCAATGTGACCTAATGTGCTGTTAGAGTATGATGAGAAGAGCAAAGCCAGGAAGACAGTTTAAGGAGAGAAGAGCAAATGTTTGAAACAGAGGCAGGAGGGCATGGAGGTAGTGAGTAAAGGGAATGGGGAGGTTCGAACTGATAACTTTGTATGGGCAGCTGACTGATGTTCTGGAGGGCTGCCTTTGGGAGCCCAGGTAAAGACGCAAAGTATTAAGTTTAAGGATTTAAAAGGAGGACTTCTCCAAGTGACAGTAAGGTTTAGATGGAAATGCACCAGTGAAATATGGCGCAAGGAGATTCAAGTTGTTCCATTTGGTATTACTTCTTGGTAAAATGTTAAATCCTTGAGGATATAAACATGCTTTAATTTTGTCTCAGCTATTTGGAACAGAGCAGCCGAGGAGCTGGTGGTGAGTGGGTGTCCACGTGGATGCTGACGTCATCTGGTCTGAATGTTTGTAGTTGAGGGTTTTAAGGATGGGGAGGCAGTGCTAGAACCAGATGCTGTGGGCTTCAAACGGGGAGTCACTTAGGAAGTGATAAAAGAAAAATAGCCTGAAGTCATCGTGTGGAAAAAGGATAATGACAACCAAGTTTTTCTATTCCAAGATACTGGGACCTGTGTGGGAGGTAGGCAGGGAGCAACACATGGGGAGAAGAAGGAGCTGCCTTTATCTGCGGGGGGCCCGTAAGGAAACTAGTGTTCTTACAGGGAAACCAGATGAAAACGAAACACTGGATAATTAGGTAACTTGATCCAATTCACTTGGTTACCAGCAATAGTGGGGTGAGAATTCGGGACACCTGGTAAGGAGCCTATAGTCTGGCCCTTTCTCAGTGCTAGGACTTACCAAGCCACTGTTTGATCTGCTACTGTTTCAATCACAGTATAGAGAGCAAAAACAATCCAGTACATCATCCATCGGACCTGGAAATAATAAACATGCTTATGAAATAACAGACTAAGATTACTTGCAACTCTGAATAATTACATATATATTTTTAGATATACAGCATGCTGGATCAAGTGCAGAAGGTGATGGTTTAATTCTCAACAGGTTTATGTCTGCGTTCCTCATATCACTACATCGACAGTCTTGGGATATAAGACAAGAATCAAAGAATAACAAATCTCTAGTCCTGACACAATATAATGCAGGAATTTGAATGAAAGAATCAGAACAATAGGTTATACTTTTCTCAAGTGGAGGGAAGTTCTTTAAAGGATCTTATTCTTACCTACATGCTTCTTTATGATGACGATCAGCTATAATATAATAACAGCATAGTATGACATGATCACATTTAATCTTTATTAGTCTTTTAAATTTTGCATTCCTTAATTCTCAATATATAGAAACTGTTCAGGAACCAAACAACGATCCTGGGTTTGTTATATTCACAATGATAGTGACCCAGTTTGAAAGTCGGTTAGTGTCTTCTTTTCTCTGAAGCTGCCGGTACATCTGTAACCTCTCACACATCATTTCCTTCTTCTATCAACACCACGATGGTCACTGCAATAGAGTGAATGCTTGCTTCCTCCCCATCAAATCTGCATGTTGAAATCCTAACCCCAAATGTGTATTAGGAGGTGGGGCCTTTGGGAGGTGATGAGGTCATGAGGGTGGAGCTTATCTCATGAATGCAGTTAGTGTTCTTCTAAAAGGGATCTTCTAAAAGAGATCTCCAAAGAGATCTCTCCTCCCTTCCACCATATGGGAACACGGAGAAAATGGCCATCTATGAACCAAGAAGTGGGTCTCACCAGACACCAGACTTGCCTTGATCTTGGACTTCTAGCCTCCAGAACAGTGAGAAATATTTCTGTTGTTTATAGGCCGCCCAGTTTGCTTGTTTGTTTTTTCTAAGATTTCATTTATTTATTTGACAGAGAGAGAGAGAGAGAGAGATCACAAGTAGGCAGAGAGGCAGGCAGAGAGAGGAGGAAGCAGGCTCCCTGCTGAGCAGAGAGCCCAATGCGGGCCTCGATCCCAGGACCCTGAGATCATGACCTGAGCCGAAGACAGAGGCTTAACCCACTGAGCCACCCAGGTGCCCCTAGGCCACCCAATTTATGGTACTTTTCTTACAGAGTCTGAATGGACTGAGACAGTAGTTCAGGACATTTTTACCTCTTGCCTGGAATATAGCATCCTAATTGGTCCCTGAGAATCCAGTGTCTCTTTGTATCAATTCTTTTCATAGAATGCTGCCAGATTAATTTTTTTTGAACTCACTTCCTCAACTATACTTTTCTACTTACCTGAGCATAGGGAATCTCTTATCACAGGTTGGATTTTCATTAAGGATTAAAATCTTTGGGCGCCTGGGTGGCTCAGTGGGTTAAAGCCTCTGCTTTCAACTCAGGTCATGATCTCAGCGTCCTGGGATCGAGGCCCGCATCGGGCTCTCTGCTCAGCAGGGAGCCTGCTTCCTCCTCTCTCTCTGCCTGCCTCTCTGCCTACTTGTTTTTTGTTGTTGTTGTTGTTTTTTTTGTTTTTTTATTCTTTGCCCAAGGGGTACAGGTCTGTGAATCATCAGGCTTACATCTTTCACAGTATTCACCAAAGCACAAACCCTCCCCAATGTCCATAACCCATCCACCCTATCTCTCTGCCTACTTTTAATCTCTCTCTCTGTGTCAAATAAATAAATAAAATCTTTAAAAAAAAAGGATTAAAATCTTTGATCTTTTGCTCAATATTATAATAATGGCTAATACACAAAACCATGCCAACCATGAGCCAGGATTGTACTAAGTGCATCACATATTAAATCATTTACTCTCCACAACAATACTATGAGGAAGGAAACACAATTATTTCCACTATAGATAAGGAAACACTGACAGAGAGGTAAAATGACTTGCTCAAGGTCACTCAGCCAGAATTTCCATCCAGGCTGCTTGACCCTGGATTTGGTACTATAAATCAATTATACTATGTACAGAAAGAATATGTGAGGATTTGCTAAACGTGAGATCCAAGAATAACTGCTACTTCCTTTGTTTCTAATCCCAATGAGATGACAAAAAAAATTTAGGTCTCTATAAAAAGCTAGAAAATTGACCTAACTATTTAGTTTTAATATAGAAGCTTGTTTGGGTATTCCATAGACAATAGAAACTATAATTCAAGTGGCTTTTATGGTTTTCTCTTTACATGGACAATTCAATTAAAAACAGCCATGAATAACTCTTGAAGCATGTATCATTAAATAGAAATAATACCAATTTGCTCTAATTTATAAACTCCTGAAAGCTTAAAAAATTTGCCCAAAGCAAATAATAGGGTATATTATCTATATGCAAACTACAAGGCAACTGATTTACAATGATCACCTCCAATTAACAAAGAACAGAACAGCCCAAACGTACTCTTTAGTTTGTTTTACTTTTCATGAGTTCTCATAAATCGCTCACTGCTGCCAATTCCAAACTTTTGTCCAAATATGGGGATTTTCTTCCAGGGCTCAAGTCCTATGTATATTTTCTCCACCCCTCCCTTTTTAAGGGAAAGCGATACTCTTCCACGAGTTCATTCACCCGGCCCTTCCGGTTCCAAACACGAACTCAGCACTTTCCCCTCTCGACTGTATCCAGAGGGTTAGTTTTTACCCCGACTGACTAACGCCTCTCCCCCGCCAAAAAATGAAGAAAAAAGACTGCAAACAGAATAATGAGCTTGTCTACAGCTAGAAGGGATCTCAGGAGTGATCACATTTTTGAAAATTACACAACTCTTTCCTGAGAAAAACTGATACAATCACAACAGTAAAGGGCTCCCGCTGGGCCTCCCATTCCGCCCACGGTGGGGCTCAGGAGGAGACGCCAAGAAACCCGAGTGCTCCCTGGGCAGAGCTTGAAGACAAATAATTCAGTAAACTCTTACTATCTCGAGGCCAAAATAAACAAGGTGCACAAGGCCAGTGAGCTAAGAGATGGCCCGAGGAGGCACAGTGTCCCCTGACGCCAATATGGCAGCTTCTCAATGAACAAGGGGTGGCCTTCAGACCCCTCTCCTTGTACTCAACACAGGGATGTCAGCTTGACTGTTATCTTTCCTAAGGAGGTGGAGGTTTAAATTCGGTGGTCTGTCTCATAGAAAATTTAGGAAACTTTCAGAAAGGTAAAATTATTTAAGTCAGTGCTTGTTACTTTTTATTATTTCACTATTTCCCACCATTATTACGGTCATGAGTTTCCAAATAGATAACAACTTCACAAGTAGTCGTAACTTACTGGTTAGGAGAGTAGAGGAGTGGTATTGGAGACTGCATACATAGTGACTGGTGACTAGTTCTCCAGCGAATGAGAGCAGCTACATGTCCCACAGATTTCAAGGGCTTATTCAGTTTCCAAATGAAGTTATTAAATTAATTTTAAACCCCACAAAATAAAAGTGCTTTAAAGAATGTAATGTTTACCTCTTTACTTTTTTTTTTTTAGATTTTATTTATTATTTGAGAGAGAGAGAGAGAGAGAGAGAGAGACAGCATGAGCAGGGGTAGGGGCAAAGGGAGAAACAGACTCCCCACTGAGAAGGGAGCTCAATGCTGGGCTTGATCCCAGGACCCCGGGGTCATGACCCGAGCCAAAGGCAGGCCTTAACCAACTGAGCCACTCAGGTGCCCCATGTTTATCTCTTTAAAAACTCCCATCCATTTATTTAGGCTGTGAGAATATTTAGTAATGTCAAAAATTTAAAAAGGAGAAAAAGAAGGCCATGCTATTGCCATTTAATTTTTTAAATTTTATTTTTTATTGGTTTAAATTTTTTTTTTAAAGATTTTTATTATTTGAGAGAGAGAGCAGAAGCTGGGAGAAAGGCAGAGAGAGAAGCAGGCTCCTCGCTGAGCAGGGAGCCTGATGTGGGGCTTGATCCCAGGACCCTTGAGATCATGACCTGAGCCGAAGGTTAGACACTTAATGACTGAGCCACCCAGGCACCCCTATTGCCATTTTAATTAAAACACAACCAACTATCCAATTCAGAGGGTATTTCTGGACATTATCCTGGAGTACTGACAACAATTTTATATAGGCAAAACTCCACTATATAGGAATTTGTCTTTAATGAATAAATTCCTTAATAATAATCTGCTTTTAAACTTAAGGCTTTTTGGTTGTCCTTATCAGAAATAAGGACCTTAAATTATAATAGGCAGGCAATAATAATTAAATGAATGTAATGAGTGTGTGTTATTCATGGAAGCAACCACAAAGAAAGTTAACCTTGAAAAGATATTGCTTTCTTTTTCCTATTAATGGATTTGGTTGGGATTTTATACCAAATGATTACTCAGCAAAGCTTTTATTAAAACTATTCCTCAAGGCCACACAGCCTAGTGCTTAAGGTTTTGCTCCAAAGAAATAGCAAGAAAGAAGTCAAGGTCAAAAAGGATAAAGAACATGTCACAAAACTACAGAAGTATAATTAAACGTGTGAAGATTACAGATAAAATATTCTTTAGGTCAAAAGAAAACATCAATAACAAAATGCAAAAATAAAACTGAAAACTGGTAGGAAAACAATCACACTGATAATCCTGTGAATGTATATAACCAAATATAACCACCTTGAAAATGTTATACAAATATAAGTTAGTAACTTACCTGGTAATCTTAATAAATAACAACCACCTTTTAAGTTGCCGGCGGGGGAGGGGTGGTGGGAAGGATACTGGCATCAACTTTATTTGTTAAAAATTTATGTTCTTGGGAAAAAAAATTATGTTCTTGGGGCAGTGGAAACAAATAGTATACAGTATCTTTCTAGTTCAGAAACGACTGGCAAAATCAGCAAATCACTGTCTGGATATGTCCACAAGAACAACGAGTAATAAGGCAGCTGTACCTAACTCTTCCTTGAAAGTCTCTGTGGTTCCAGGGAACTGAATTATCCAACACGGTGAAGCTTAGACCGATGAGCACTAAGATGGGCACACACAGCCTACTTTTGATAAATCTTTCATATCGAACATACTTTAGACAATTCTTAAGGACTCAGGGGCATCATTACATGTAACACCCACTGATACAACTATAGCAAACCCTACTTACTTTACGTTATGAGAATACAAACATGAATAGGATCGCTTCTGTCCTCAAGGATTTGAGGGGAAATTCTCAAGGATTTACTGGGGAAAAATAAGTAAAAAACTGTGATTAAAAAAGGAAAGTTCTGCTGTTTTTACTACATTAGGTGTCCTAGCTTCCAGTGTGAGTCAAGAGCACAAGGATCTGAGGAAAGCTTACTGAAGGGACTATTTATAAAGTTGTGAGCAAGGTTCAGGAAACCCAATAAAAGGATACTGGTCTACCCTGGAGTTAGCAACACAGGAGCTGGCATTATTACCCCTAGGTGTGAAGGAAGGAGGGAGGGCAGGGAAAAGGTTCCTGGAATCCAGAGAGGGCAGCTGCAGGGGAGAGCTGTAGCCTCAGTGGAGAGTGACAGTCAAGCCGTGGTGGCGGGGAGGGGGGTAGACGGAGGACGCTGGGAGGAGAACCCTTTGACCTCATGCTCATCCTGCCTTCTGATCTTCTGCAGAAGCCTCTCCTGGGCCAGACCCAAAGGGAAGCCAGAGGTGATGCCGTCTGTATGAATCAGCCACCCGGGCCATGAGCAAGGCGGAGAAACGTGGAGGGGAAATTCCACTGGAAGGGCGAATGAAAGGTCCCAGCGCTACCTCGCCCGCCATTACTTTGATCCACCCAGAATGGAAGTCTTTTCTCACCGCTTCCACAGATCCCTCCCCAGCCCAGATGACCACCAGCTCCTGTGTGCATGATTCCCATGACAGCCTAACCAATCACTCTGCTTTCCTGGGTCAATTCTGCATACAGCAGTCCGAGGCCCTCCTTAAAACGGGAGCCAAATCACAGCCTTCCTCTGCTCAAACCCCTCTTAGGTCTCCACCAGAATTCTTTTTTTTTTTTTTTTAAAGATTTTATTTATTTATTTGACACAGAGAGAGAGATTACAAGTCGGCAGAGAGGCAGGCAGAGAGACAGGGAGAGGAGGAAGCAGGCTCCCTGCCGAACAGAGAGCCCGATGCGGGCCTCGATCCCAGGACGCTGAGATCATGACCTGAGCCGAAAGCAGAGGCTTTAACCCACTGAGCCACCCAGGCGCCCCTCCACCAGAATTCTTACCATGGCCTAGAAGACCCTGTGGATCTGGCACTCGCTGCCTCTCTGGCCTCATCTGCTCCTCCCTGCTGCCCTGTTCTGCTCGTCACCTTGGCCTTTGTGTGCGCAGATATACTCCTGCCTCAGAGCCTCAGGACATGCTTTTCGTGTGTTTTTTTTTTTGGGTCTGAAATGCTCTTCCCCCAGTTATCCATGTGGATCACTTTCTCTCTTGCTTCGGGTCTCTGCTCAAATATTTACCAGAGAGGTCTTTGAAAATATCGATGTCCTCCTAGCTCCCTTATCCTGACTCATTTTTCTCTTTAGAAACATACCACATATCATTGACACATCTAGCAAATGTTTACTTTTTTTTTTTTTTTTTTTTTTTTTGCCTTTCTCTATTAGAATGTAAATGCCTAGAGGAGAAAGACTTTTATTTTGTTCACTGCTGAATTCCCTGTGCCTGGCCTTGATGGAGCTCCATAAATACGTATTGAGCTGCTGAATGACTGCGGGCTGTGCACAGCTCTGAGTGCTCCTTTCTTTAAGGATTCAGAAGGCTAGACCCTCGAGAGGAGATAGAGCAGGATGGGTGAGCATCGGCCAGCCCTTTAGGACATCTGGTTTTAAAAGAAAAAAAAAAAAAAAAGAGGGGGAATAAAAAAAAATAGCATGAAGCAAAAAGAAATTATGTTTACACTCTCAAAGATTAAAAATTCTACCAGCAAGATAAGAAGATCCAAACGAAGAGAAAGCAGGGCTACTTAACGGAACAAGATCCCACGTGAGAAAGGCAGGAATTAGATTAGAAAGAAGAGTGGGCTCGAGAAAGCAGGAGAGAGGCACGCTCTTCTGGGAAGGAAAAAAAGACCGGCCGTGTCAGAAGAGGACCAGAGCCAGGGACCTGGATCTTTAGGGGAGGAGGGCAGGTCATCCTTTCAGGCTGGGTGTGAGCGGGAAGGAGGGTGGGCTGGAGGACAGTAGCAAAGGTTCAGACAAGCTGTTCATCTAGAAAGGAGAAGCAGCAGCCTAGGGGAGAGGTGTTACACATTATAACGAAGGATGGCCTCAGTTGCTCTGGAGGTTAGATCTAGGAGGCTGCCTGCGGTCTAGGTCGAGGACAGCGGAACAAGACAGAGATGGGAGGTGACAGCTTGTGTCTGTAAAGCGTCCTAACAGCAGAAGGGTGGCTGTGGAGTGGCCCAGCCAGGGCTGGTGCCTCTCAGCCCCCCTTTGCAGGTAGGTGGGGCCATGCGCCCAGTTCTCCCCAGCGGAATGGGAGGTGAGGCTTTTGAGAAGTGGGAAGATCTCCCCCACAGGCTGTTCCCCCCTTCCTGTGGCCTGGGAAGGCAGGGAGCAGGGTAACATTGGAAGCCATGTGTTGAAGGTGGGTAGAGTCCCAGTTCTTGAAGGATGGCATGAGGAGAATTTGTTGCCGAAATGAACACCTAACCCGGACTGTGACCTGAGAGCGAAATACATTTCTATATTCCTTCAGCTGCTGCATTTTTCTTACACATTATAACTATAGTAGCTTAGCCTACCCTAACATGAAAGGTTACGCTAGGGCAAGGCCGTGCTAGCCAAGGTTCCAGAATGAGGGAAGAAGCATCAGTCCCAGTGCCACTGGCTGCCATGTGGGGCATGGTTGATGCCCCAGTTGGTGGTGAAGGTGATACCACCACAGTGATCTGACTATGGAGAAGAGAACTACCATGTTAAGAAATTCTGGTTGAGGGGTGCCTGGGTGGCTCAGTTGTTAAGTGTCTGCCTTTGGCTCAGGTCATGACCCCAGGGTCCCGGGATCAAGTCCCTCATCAGGCTCCCTGCTCAGCAGGAAGCCGGCTTCTCCCTCTCCCACTTCCCCTGTTTGTGTTCCCTCTCTCACTGTATCTCTCTCTCTCCGTCAAATAAATAAATAAAATCTTTAAAAAAGAAAAAATAAATCTTGGGATGCTTTATGTACTATATTTTTTGTGACTAGAGAAATGTGAATATTTTAATTTAAAATATAATATATATTTTTAAAATTTTTAAATTTATTTATTTTTGTGACTAGAGAAATGTGAATATTTTAATTTAAAATATAATATATATTTTTAAAATTTTTAAATTTATTTATTTTTCTTTGCCCCTGGGGTACAGGTCTGTGAATCATCAGGCTTACATCTTTCACAGCATTCACCAAAGCACAAACCCTCCCCAATGTCCATAACCCATCCACCCTATCCCTACCCTCCCACCCCCCAGTAACCCTCAGTTTGTTTTGTGAGATTAGGAGAATATCATAAGAGATGAGGAAGGACACTATATCATACTAAAAGGATCTGTCCACCAAGAAGATCTAACAATCATAAAATACAATATTTATAAGTAAAAGACTCCTCAAATGGAATCTTAAAATCATTTAAATATCAAAATGAATTTATATTCCAAGAAAATAGACTCTTATAATTAGGCAAGTTCTTTTGGAGATTATGGAATCATCTGTGATATGAAACCATAGTATCTAAAATTACATTCTAGTTTATATAGTGCATGGATCAGCTTAGCTTATTTAACAAGTCAGCACCTGCTTTATTATTACTCAAAATCCATAAGGCTTTTACAAAGCCTTAGCATTTCAGAAACCCAGACAGTCATGTGATGGTGTTCTTAGCTTTACTCTCTCAAAGGCATGAGAGCATATATTAAGCCTGAGTGAATACTGTAAAATGAATATACCCATAGGCTAAATTTACTATCAAAAGACCATGCTCCATTTAATAGGTATGCATTTACCTACCCTTGATTGCAAAAGAAAAGTAGGCTTCATTTCATGATCTTTTAACATTTTTTAAGAAAACAAGTTATGATTTACATCCTTAGACAATAAAATTGATTGAAATCCCTAAACAAATAAATCAAACAAAAAGTGAACACAGCAACCGTGAAAAAATCCTTCTGATTTCTTACTTTTTCATTTTTTTTTAATTTTTATTTTTTAAAGATTTTATTTATTCATTTGACACAGAGAGAGAGATTACAAGTAGGCAGAGAGGCAGGCAGAGAGACAGGGAGAGGAGGAAGCAGGCTCCCTGCCGAGCAGAGAGCCCGATGCGGGCCTCGATCCCAGGACGCTGAGATCATGACCTGAGCCGAAAGCAGAGGCTTTAACCCACTGAGCCACCAAGGCGCCCTCTTTTTCATTTTTTTTAAAGATTTTTATTTATTTGACACACAGAGAGAGATCACAAGTAGGCAGAGAGGCAGGCAGAGAGAGAGAGAAGGAAGCAGGCTCCCTGCGGAGCAGAGAGCCCAATGCGGGCCTCGATCCCTGGACCCTGAGATCATGACCTGAGCGAAAGGCAGAGGCTTTAACCCACTGAGCCATCCAGGCGCCCCTTCTGATTTCCATCATAGAAATTGAGAGCAATGTACAGGCCCCGAATATATAGGGGACTATCATGTTCTCATGGAAGGAGGCATGTTGCTATAGATTTATGAGTCATGGTAATAGTAGTAATGGCATATTAATTAAAAAATATCAGGGTGCCTGGGTGGCTCAATCAGTTAAGCCAAGCTCAGGTCTTGATGTCAGGGTCATGAGTTCAAGCCCTATTTTGGGCTCTACATTGGAAGTGGAGCCTATTAAAAGAAAAAAAATTTTTTTTCTTTCTTTCCTTTTTTTTTTTTTTAAAGATTTTATTTACTTATTTGACAGAGACAGAGAGAGAGAGAGAGCACAAGCAGGGAGAGTGGAAGTGGGAGAAGCAAGCTCCCCGCTGAGCAGTGAGCCCGACGCAGGGCTCGATCCTGGGACCCTGGGATCGTGACCTGAGTCAAAGGCAGTTGCTTAACCAACTGAGCCACCCAGGTGCCCCCCCATTTTTTTTTCTTAAATTGATCTTTATATAAGTTATTCTATGCTAGGACCAGTGTGATATTATAACAACAGTGAAATTAACAGTAACACATGTTAACTGATGTAAGTGTATAATTACACTTGCATGATAAAAAGAAAAATTATGTGATATATTAATTTGATAGATATTACTCAGGGCCTTGTAGCAACGAAGCACTTCCATATGAAATAGGCATAAACCTGGTGTCAAGGTGTTCCTACCACCAAGGAGCTTTTGTAGGAGGGATTAGTAAAAGAAGACATAAAAGGGTAAGATTGGTGATAACCAGCATAATGTTTGCCCACCATGTAACTACTAATATTTTATTATACATTATGTATTATTTATTTGCCTTGTAGGAATGAAATTTTTTCACTTCCGAGGGAAAGGCTTCCCTAATTAACTCCTGCCCCTCTAAAGGTCATATATAATCTCTGTGCACCATCCTTTTTCTTTGCAGCATATCTGAGCAATGGTTTATATAATATTTACCCCTCCTACTTAAGACTATAACAACAGGGAGCGAAACCACTGTGTTCACCATCAGGTTGCCAGCACCTCACCTAGCATCCTGGATCGGGTAAAGCAAGAGCAGAGGAAGACTTTTGCTTAATAGTTTCTTAATTCTGGGGGCTCAGTCTGTTAAGCGGCTGCCTTTGGTTCAGGCCATGATCCCAGGGTCCTGGGATCAAGCCCCGCGTCCGACTCCCTGCTCAGTGGGAAGCCTGCTTCTCCTTCTTTCTCCCCCTGCTCCCCGCGTCCTCCCCCTGCTCTTGCTCTGTCTCAAATAAATAAATAAATAAATAAATAAATAATAGATAAAATCTTTTAAAAAATCCAGTTTCTTAATTCTAAGGTCTGGATTGATGCAAGACTCAAACAAGTAACTCTGGACTGTAAACAGCAGTTCGTAATATAAAAATAGTCTATTTTGTTAAAGTTGTTCTCAGGCTTATCAGAGAATAAACAATTTCCCAACATTTCTTAATTTTAGATTCTTTGAATCATAAAGCAATTAATGCTGGTCTTTAAGAAAAAATGAAAAACTACATATGCCTAATGATTTCAATTACAACCACACTAAGTAAATCCAGATCATAAAATGCTCAAATATGTTTCACAGGAAAAATTTTTTTTTGCTGATTCTGAAAAGAAATAAACACTGCTGAATTTCAGACCACCCAAGGAGAACTTTATTTTCTGACCATTATTATTCACTCAAGTTAATTGACCCAAAACATTCATCCTTACACCACATTTCAGAGACAACAGAGAGGCCTTCTAATACAGAATTCTTTAGAAATAGTATAGAGTTGAAAAGATTTCTCCCGTTTCATTAACATTATGCAATAATTTGGTTACTTCATAATGATTTCCCCCACTAAAAACAAAAAGGAACAAAATGTGAGAAATCAATAGAAAAACTCCCTCTTTTATCCAACCCAGATGGCTCAGTTATGGGATTTTTCCCACAGCTGTGGCAAGTTAGAAGCATGCTTGAAAATAAGCTAGTTGAAGTTCAATCCAAAGTGAATAGAGACCATGGCTGAAAAGAGTTCTTTTTTAAGAAAAAGGGGGCATGTGTTTGGGGTGAATACATGAGGCTACAATTGACTGGGGCTTCCTTAACTTTGGGGTATTTCTTTCCCCACTGCCCCATTTAAGAATATCTTAACTTGTACAGCTCCCCCAAACTCAGATATCTGGAGATTATACTTTCAGATGGTGAAGCTGCTACAACATGGTTTACCTGCAGATCCCAGACATCACTGCCAAAGACCTCACAGATTAATTAGCCCGTAGGTTTGAAGGACTCTGACTAGAAATGGAAGCTTCTGTCACCCTACTTCCTTGGGTCTTCCCCAGTGACTGTGCATCACAGAAGCCCCATGTATCTCATCCCTGATCTCAGCAGTTTGAAGAACTTGAGAGAATGCAAAGGTGCAAAAATATTTAAAAACTAGGTGATAATTAATTTAAAAGGAGTGTTGGGAAAGAAGATGTAAAAAGCAGGATCTGCTTATGGGAATTGTTCCCGGGAGCAGAATTTAGGAAGGAATGACCTCTTGGTCCAAAATAACTCTCTCCATCTACACTGGCTGAGAATTCACAGTTCACTTTTTTATACTGTTTTAAGGTACTATTGATTTATTTGGGATAATAAATATTTGTGAGAAAGACTGTTCCCTTATAAAAGAACCACACACAATTTCTCGGGAGGGGCCCAGGGAGAGTGAGAGAATCTCAAGTAGACACCCTGCTGAGTGTGGAGCTCAATGCAGGGCTTGATCCCACCAGACGGAAATCATGATCTGAGCCGAAACCAAGAGTCAGACGCTCAACCAACTGAGCCACCCAGGTGCCCCTTAAATGCGCTTTTAACACTAAATTGTTGCTCTACCAAAAAATAAATAAATGAATAAAAAATAAATGGTCACTCTACCTTCTTCTTTCCCTTTTAGGGAAAGAAGTCTTGGCCCATCATGGTTCCCATGTGAAGTATTCCAAAGACCACGTGACATGAAAAAGGTCATTCTTTAGCTAAGATACACTCTCTTATAGGCAACTTGTAGTTTTATATTCTAGGCTCAACAGCATACTTTGAATGTACAATAATCATTCAAACAGTAAGAACCAGCCTTTATACCACATGGGACAACACAGTGTTCTCGAGAAGCAAAGACTGGTAGGAAAAAACTCCAGGAAGAATAAATCTCTGTTATGACTGAAAATGAACCTGGGATATCAAGTTACTTCCCTTCAAAAGCATGTGCCATCACCCTCACCTAGAGAACTGAAGTTCGCATGTGGGTGAGTGGAGAGGGATGAGTGACAGATCACAGGACACTTGAGGGTAAGAAAGGGCTGGCTGAGTGCCAGGGTGCAGGACAGCCTGAAGGTCCTGGGTAAACGCAGTCTAAGGAACAAAGAGGCAGGATCGAGGTACAGAAAGGTGGATGATTCTAGAGGGAAACTTTACTGATGGAGGAAGTTTTGTGCATGGCCAGCCCTACAACACGGGAACTAGGAGAAAGCCTAGCCGAATATCTTTACCCCCATAATTGTATCGTATGGTTAATTTTGTTCAAGTATTATTTTTCTACAAGATGTTCCAAGTTGTTGACTAGTCTATTTACATACAGATGTTTCTAAAACAAACTATTTGCTATTTGATGTCCATCTGCATACATAAACTTATATTTACAAAGTATAATGTGGTAAAAACTATTCACTTTTCACAATAACAGAAGATACTTCTTAATTATTTTTGCCTTGTCTGTAGATAAAAATTACCTGGGGATTAAAAAAAACCATAATTAGGGGCACCTGGGTGGCTCAGTCAGTTGAGGGTCAGACTCTTGTTCTCTGCTCAGGTCTTGATCCCAGGGTCATGAGTTCGAGCCCTGTATTGGGCTCCACACTGGGCATGGAGCCTACTTAAAATAATAATAAAAAAAGGGCATAACATAACAAAACTGAAGTGTTAAGATCTTCATTTAAAAGAGGCCTATTGGAAACCCTTGAAAATTTATACAGTATTTAAAAATAAAACTATTCAATTCCATCGACTTTTGTGACTTTTCAAGATCTTATGAATATTCTGTCCCCCATTTTACTTACAGAATTTGGAAGTGTGGTTTAAAAACAAAGGAATCAGTCTATATTTAATCTGATAGCCAAGACACACCTGTCAGAATGGCTAATATCAACAACACAAGAAACAAGTGTCGGTGAGGATGTAGAGAAAGAGGAACCCTCTTGCACTATTGGTGGGAATGCAAAGTGGTGCAACCACTTTGGAGAACAGTATGGAGGTTCCTCAGAAAGTTAAAAATAGAACTACCCTATGATCCAGCAATTGCACTACTGGGTATTTACCCCCAGAATACAAAAAGATTAAATCCAAAGGATACACGCACCCTGATGTTTACAGCAACGTTATCTACAATAGCTAAATTATGGAAACAGTCCAAGTGTCTATCAATTGATGAATGGATAAAGATGTGGTATATACATATACAATGGAATATTACTCAGCCATCAAAAAGAATGATATCTTGCCATTTGCAATGATATGGATGGAGCTAGACAGTATTATGCTAAGCAAAAAATGTCAGTCAAAGACAAATACCATATAATTTCACTCATACGTGAAATGTAAGAAACAAAACGATGAGCAAAGGGGGAAAAAAGAGAAAGGCAAACCAAGAAACAGACTTTGAGAGAACAAACTGAGGGTTGCTGGAGGGATGGTGGGTGGAGGGATGCGTGAAATAAGTGATGGGGATTGAGAAGTACATTTGTGATGAGCCCTGAGTGTTGTATGTAAGAGTTGAATCTGAAACTACTACTATACTGCATATTAACTGGAATTTAAATTAAAAAAAAAAAGATGCCTATTGGAAACCTTTTTAAGTTAACACAATACTTTAAAACAAAACTACTCAACTCAATATATTTCTGTGAGTTTTTAAGACCTTTTGAAGATTATTTTCTCATTTTACCTAGAGTTTGGATATGTGGTTTAAAAAAAGAATCAGTCTATATTCTGATAGCCAAGAGATAGACAAAATTTCATATATTTATATAACATAATTCAATACATTTTTAATAATTTTTCAAAAGAATTTCACCTTTTTACATTTCTATTATATTTCTGAATATCTATCATGAGCTTTTATTTTTATTTTTTAAAGATTTATTTATTTGAGAGACAGAGAGAGACAGAGAGCGAGCTGTCTCCCCACAGCGAGGGTGGTGGCAGTCAAGCGTTTTGGTTGCTGTAGCCTTTCTGATTTTCAGCTGTTTCATCACTGGGGATTGGGGTGGAGGAGGTTAGGCCTCCCTCCAATTTACTACTTAACAACATTTCCTTTAATGGAAACTAAACCGTTTCTGTCCCTGTTTTTAAAAATCTATTTCCATTGGCACCACAATTGGTCAAATTCTTCTTAGATAATACCAAAAGCCCAAGTTAGCCTATTAGGTTTAAATGTTACTGTGAGAATCTTTTTTTCTTTGTGTATGTTCTCCAAAGCATTTGCATTGGAAGCTAGAAAAGGACAAGATAGCTGTGGTTGGCTAGCTCTATCTTAGTGTGAAAACTGGAGGCATGCTTTTGTTGACTTCATAAAGGTCAAGAGGTACTGTAATTCACATTCTAAAATTTTAGAAGGAACTGTGCTAGACATTCATTTAATACACACCCCAATTATATAACCTTATTTAAATTTAACACTTGTTTTCTAAAGTGGTTTCATTGTTATGGCCATGAAATGATCATGAAGTAACTGGTTTTAGAAAACATAAGGACGAGTATAAGTCACTTAATTACAACAGCATCTATTACTTCAGCAGAGAAATTACATACTGATATGTATTTAACATATAATAAATAAACTAGGCATATCAAAAATTAGGTTTATAATTATAAGTAGATTTATTTCATTAAAGGATAATGAACTTTCCCAAGTGATTTTATTTAACTGTCCTACGTGAAAATTGTGATTTTTATTTATCAGTACTTGATTTACAAACCAAATAACCCAAGACAAGATGGATACACATGTATTCACTGTATGTCAGTTAAAATTAACTTTTAAAATGATTGTCAAAGATCTAAAAAATGGTATCTGTTACTACTTTTAACCTATCTTCTATGTAAACACATTTCAAGAACCAATGTTAATGATAAAATAAGTCTTATTTGATATCACAATATATTTCACCCAGAAGTATTCCACTCACAAAGTTAATTTGGGAAATCTGGGTAAAGATGATAAATTGAAACTGAATATACACATTTAATTGCATCCTTACCACAAATCTCATTAAAACAAGAGTAAAAGTGATTTTTTAAAAAAGATACTGAGTCCAGAAAATATAGAAGAGAAGACAAGGTTGAGATTTTTGAAGGCAGGAAGGAGGTGGATGAGTAGCAACTGACTTAGGGGGCCTGAAAAAATGGAATATTAAGCTGATAGTGGGAAAAACTGAGAAGCAATCCAACTTGACACTGCAGAGCTCCAGAAAGGCTCAAGAATTGGTGACACAATTCTTGACTACTAGGGCAAAAGACAGGAAGAATGGCTGTTAAATCTGCCTAAGGAGCAGGCAGGCAGGCCCCCAGATGCCCTCCCATGCTAGTGGTTTGGTGATGTGCCTCCTTCCTCCCAGAAGAACCTTGCGGCTGATTCTCTGGGAACAGTGAGTCAGAGGAGCTCTGGATTTGCAAATCTCTGGCACAGTTGAAAGTACGAATTAAGTTAAAGTTTATAAATTAATAATTGAGAGCCCCCAACCCTTATTCTCTCAATGGAATGCTAGCAACCAAGGACCTTTCAGAATGGAAGAATCTTCTCTGAAGAATCTGACTTGCATGAGAGAAAATAACTAAAGATATAGACAATTTGAAAACTTTCTAAGGAAAAAGTTGTTATGGTTTGAACTGTGTCTCCCTCAGATATGTTGAAGTCTGTTATGAATTGTGATTTCCCCAAATTCATATGTTTAAGTCATAAGCCCCAAGGTGACTGTATTTGGAAACGGGGCCTTAATGGAAGTAATTAGGATTAAATGAGGTCATAAGGGAGCCGTAATTTGATAGTACTCGTGTCCTTATAAGAAAGAGACACTCACAAGAGCTTTCTTCACACACATGTCTAGAAAGGGCCACATGAAGACACAAAGAGAAGGTGGCTGTCTACAAGCCGGGAAGAGGCATCACTAAAACCCAATCCTGATGGCACCTTAATCTTGGACTTTCAGCTTCCACAGCTGTGAGAAAATAAATTTGTGTTGTTTAAGCTCCTCAGTGGTGGTATTTTGTGATGGCAGCCTGATCTAACAAATACAAAATTCTAACCCCCAGTACCTCAGAATGTGACATCATTTGGAAACAGGGTCACTACAGATGTCATTAGTTAAGATAAGGTCATACTGGGGTACAGTGGGCCCTGAATCTCATGTGCCTGGTTCCTTGGAAGGAGCAGTGAAGTGACTCTAAGACACAGACACACGGGGGAGATGACCATGTGAGTGCAGGGGCAGAGCGTGAAGGGCTGCAGTTAGAAGGTAAGGAGCAACAAGGATTGGCAACCCCACACACTGGAAACAGGCAAGAAAGGATTCTCCTCAACAGGTTTCAGAGGGAGTGTGGCCCTGTCCACATCTCAGTTATATCCTCCTCGCCTCCAGAATCATGAGACATAAATTTTTGTTTTGTTTTTTAAGCCATTCAGTTTGTGGTACTTCCTCTCAGGAGCTCTGGGAACAAATACAGTTGCCTCGTCAGATCACCCTACGTTGAAGAGGACATTCAAGCCTCTTCATGGGCACAGAGCCTTCAGCCAGCTTGTGACTATCATACTCTAACATGAGCAGAGGACCAAGGACTATTCAACATTTAAGAAAATCAAACATGAGAGAGGCTGAAACAAACAAACAGAATTCAAAGGAGAGACTATGCAGAAAGTACACATCTAAAATACCATCATTCATAGACTCAGGCAAAAGGGAAGCTATTTTAAACAATATAAAAATAGGACACTAGAGGAAAAGGAACATTCATTGAATGAAAAGCGCTCTTAGAAATTCAACACACAGGAGCAGGAATTAAAAGAATAACTAAAGGGTTAGAAGATGAAATTGAGAAACCCATCATAAAACAGAGCAAAAAGAAAAAAGTGACAGGAAAGAGAAGAAAAGAGAGCAGAAAATTGCCTCTCATACAGCCTTCTCGGGAAGGATGTATTTCATTTAAATACACAAGTAAAATAAAAAGGAGGAAAACAGGAGATTGAGAAATCTGAGGATATAAAACAAGAGCCGGTCTGGAATATTTGACGGCTGATAATGCACTGAGAAGAAATCTATCCAACTGTGGAGAGTTCAGGTCTAAATGCGCAACAATAGAGAATACCACATAAGTGAAAAATCAAACAAACAAAAAGCAAAACAATGAATAACACCAGGGAAAATAAGCTATTGTGCAGGAAAAAAAATGATAGTGGTAGGATACTGTAGAGACCAAATGCAAATAGTGTTTTCATAGCGAAAAATACTATGTAACAGGTATTCTTACACGTCAGGTACTGATTTCAATGCTTTATGTTCATTAACTCATGGAATTCTCATAACCACCCGAGGAGGTAAGTACTACAACAGTTCTCATTCTACAGATAAGGAAACTGAGGCACAGAAAGGTCAAATAATTTGTACAAGGACACAGCTAGTAATAGATAGGGCTGAGATGATAACCCAACAGCCTGGTTGTAGGTGCTATGTTCTTTATCTCTTTAATCTACTGCTTCTTTCTTACTTAGCCTAAATAATGCAAATACTGAATACTGATCCAAGCCAAATTACCCTGTAATGGACCAGGGTGGCCATCAGGGACAGGGAAATATGCATGAGCATAGTGAAACTGGGTAGCAACTATTAACCACCCTTAACAGAAAGAAGTCAACTGATAATCCCCACTAGAAAAATAAAGAAATAGCAATATAAGCCTGTTATTTACATATGGAAATAAATACTAAAGGATTCAGATGAAAGAGCTTAAAGTAGTGGCATCAAGAGAGAAACAGGGATGGGGAAGGTGGGGAAATGTTTTTCATAAAAAGTTTTACAAAACTGATTTTGAAATTATAAATAAATAAATACAGCTTTGATAAAAATAAACACTAAATTAAAAATAGATCAGAATGGTAAATAAACCTAAGCATGTGGCTTGACAAAACTAATTTCCAAAAAATTCCACCTTAGGGCACCTGGGTGGCTCAGTGGGTTAAAGCCTCTGCCTTCAGCTCAGGTCAAGATCTCAGGGTCCTGGGATCGAGGCCCGCATCTGCCTCTCTGCTCGGCAGGGAGCCTGCTTCCTCCTCTCTCTCTGCCTGCCTCTCTGCCTACCTGTAATCTCTCTCTCTGTGTCAAATAAATAAATAAAATCTTTAAAAAAAAAAATTCCACCTTAATCAGTGGGTTAATCTTTGTACTTCCCAAATGAAAACCCTTGAATCAAATGAGTATTTTTAATCCAAAATATGAAAAGACGGGGTACCTAGATGGCTCCGTCAGTAAAGCATCTGCCTTCGACTCAGGTCATGATCCCAGGATTCTGGGATCAAGCCCCACATCAGGCTCCCCGCTCAGTGGGCAGTCTGCTTCTCCCTCTCCCTCCACTCCTGTCCTTGCTCATGCTGTCTCTTTCTCTCTCTCAAATAAATAAATAAAATCTTTAAACAAAAATATGAAAAGATGCCTGGGGAACACTTCTTGACAATAAAAAAAATGTATACTTTATTGTATTTTTTCCTCTTCTATATCCACCCTAAAACTAACAGACACTTCAGATTTTACCAATTGAAAAGAACTATTAAGCTGGTATGTGGTGTATTTGTTCATTTTCATATCACCCAAGTATCCAGGAAAAGTTAGGTCACTTTCAAAACCAAGTCAATAGGGTTTTAGGGGGCTATTTCTAAGCCTTTGAAAGAGTAATCTCCCAGAGTTTTCACTGTTCTTTGTTCTTGCTCAAAGTAAATCTCGGGACCAAATGTCTGATTTTGATTTTTTTAAGTGCTGTCAGCCAATCTTTTCATTGCCACGTTCTCCAACATTCTTAGAATAAGAACACGGTTTCCTAGAAAAGCTACAGCAATTACACACGACTTGGAAGTAAACACTCTATTTTCAAGTCACGAGATGGTATAAGCCTAAAAAAATTTGCAAAACCATACTAATTCTTCAGTAAGTTTACATTTCAATTACTGCAAGGCTGAAAGACTTTAAGTAGGCCATATCAGCCACACTATACAGGAAATTATATCCTAGGAAAGCTCTGTTTTAAAAATAGGCAAAGGAAGAAAGGAAGGTTGCCAAAATACACAGCACTTTCCATTTGTTTTGATTTGAGCACAGCATCTGTTTCATCAGGTGCAATCTACTATTTGCAGGCTTAAGGGGAATGGTAGTAGTTAGGGTGGAAAGAAGTAAATTAATCTAAAATGTTTGCTTTCTGAAAACAATTTTGAAGTAGATATCAGTGGAATTTAGGTAATAACCAAATACCACAAAGAAACCGAGCTTTGGGATAAGTCAGACTGGACTATATCCTCCTTAATCCAGCAGAATCAAAGCTGAGAAACTAGACCAATCTATTTAAGAAATGTACACTCTTCAACTCTACTTCCTTTTCTTACTATTTCTGTCTATCTTTTTTTTTTTTTTAAGATTTTATGTATTCATTTGAGAGAGAGAGAGCATGAATGGGGGGAGAGGTAGACGGAGAGGCAGACTCCCTGCTGAGCCAGAAGCCCAACATGGGGCTTGATCCCAGGACCTGGAGATCATGATCTGAGCCAAAGGCAGAGGCTCAGCCATCTGAGCCACCCAGTCGCCCCTTTCCATGTCTGATTCTGAATATTCATTCACTCATTCATTCAAAAAATGCTGAGTACCTACTATATTGACCATGTACTGCTTTAGGTAGGGGAACATAGCAGTTAACAAAACAACAAAACTCTACGGAGCTGTTTCCAGGGGGAAGGACAGACACATACAAACAATATAATATCAGATAATATAAAAGCCTATTAAAAATATAACAGGGAAATCTGAAGAAGGTTAACTTTGCTAAGAAAGTACCATATGCAAAACAAAGCAAATGTGGATGGGGTCAATTGACAGGAAAACTTAATGAGAACAGAGTTCTAGGAAAACTGTTCGATCAGAGTTTAAGTTTAGGTGAGACTCAGCAAGAAAATAATATTCAAACATTTTTCAAAAGTAAATTTAGATCGGAAATACTTAAAGAACTGCCAACACTTTCAAAACCTTCCAATTTCATCTTTAACCATTTTGATCATAGTTGATGTAGATGCTTATGAGTCCTGTCCTAGTACTGACTGGTTCAGCGGCCTCAGTGCCCTTCTTAAAAAATATTCTTACTTTTGTGGCCCTGGAAGGTCTACTTTGGAAGCACATCCACTGGCTGATTGTGAAAACTGTTTCTACTTTTTTGTGAAGCTAGAATCCTCACCTACTTTTCTAAAGGTAGTATAGTAGCAGAGGAAGAATAAACATTATGAACAGGATATTCGATCTGGTACCACTCCTGCCTTAAGGATCCATGTGACCCTGGCCAAGTTAATTTACTTCTCTGAGACTGTAACACTGAAATATTTCCCCGCCTACTTTATTGATTTAGAGTTGTAGTGGGGACCAGTGAGATATTATGGTACATAGAATAATGTCTCCTTCCCCCAAAGGTGTCTATGTCCTAATTTCTAAAACCTATAAATATGTTAGGTTACATGGTAAAGGAGAAATCAGGTTGCAAATGGAATTCAGGTGGCCAACCAGGTGACCCTAAGATGGGGAGAGGATCCTGGTTTACTCAGGTGGGCCCAATGTAATCACAAGCATCCTTATAAGTGGAAGAGGGAGGGAGAAGAGAGAACCAGAGGGATAGAAAGATGAGAAGTCTCAGCTCGTCTCTGGCTTTGAAGATGATACTAGAACCGTAAGCCAAGGATGCACACAGCCTGTCGAAGCTAGAAAAGGGAAGGGAACAGATTTTTCCTTAGAGTTTCCAGAAAGAGTACAGCTCTGTAGATCCATTTCAGATTTTTGATCTCCAGGATGGTAAGAGAATACATTTGGGTTGGTTTAAGCCAGTAAGTATGTGGCAATTTGTTACAGTATTAGAAACAGTAATATATATACACATAAATAAAATTATTAGAAACAATAATGTATAAACATTTTTAAATTGGTAAGAAACTAAATAAATGCAAATGCTCTCATGTGACATCTCAGCTTGGTCTCACTAGCAGCCTTGATGGCAGACAACCTGGTTGCCAGGTCTTCTGAGTTGTATCATGTTTCCTTGTTAAAGGTAAATGCCCTGCCTTTTCGGTTTGATGCCTGACCATTTTTGCTTTTAGCTTTCATTTTGTTTGTGGAGAGATGATTACCATGTCACTACTAGACCAACTGCCTTTTTACCTGCCTAGTTTCTCTTCAACTACTCCTTATTCTGATGTTCCCAAGAGCATGTTAAGAGAATTTTCCAGAGTCACAGTATCATAGCAAAATTATGTACAGATAATTCCTACTTTGTTAATGAGTTATTCTCTGAAAACTACAAGGCAATATGTGTATGCATACATATGAATATATCTCAACATATACCCAGTTTCATAGTTTTTCCATCGAGTTGAATAAGAAAGTTACTGACTGATCTTTTTTTTTTTGAAACTCCACTTTGGAATTGTATTCAAAATTAGTTTATGAAGGGGGCACCTGGGTGGCTCAATGGGTTAAAGCCTCTGCCTTCAGCTCAGGTCATGATCTCAAGGTCCTGGGATCGAGGCCCCCATCGGGCTCTCTGCTCAGTGGGGAGCCTGCTTCCTCCTCTCTCTCTGCCTGCCTCTCTGCTTACTTGTAATCTCTCTCTCTCTCTCTGTCAAATAAATAAATAAAATCTTTAAAAAAAATTAGTTTAGGAAGGTAATGAAGTTAGTCTTTTTATTTACATAACATTTTTAATCAAAAACATTATCCCAGCTACTTCTAAAATAGTGATTTTCTAGTCTTGTATATCACAGATACATTGAGCTAGAATTAATCACTCATAAATCTGTACTTACATATTCCTTCACGTTTTTTGTTTTCACAGCTTTGTATGAATAATATGCAGGATAAAGCATTCCAAACACCAACCTAAAAGTAAAAAATAGGAGAAGACTAATCAAACACAATAATGCTTTCAACTGCTTATAAAAATTTCACCTAATAGAAAAGTAGAGACTACATGGGAAACATACAATGGTATAAATTTGTGCACAGACTAAATCCACTCAGAAAGCAAAGTAAAAATACCTTTTTTTTAAAAAAAAAAACCTAGGATTTTAATATTCTAGGTACAATATTATTGGAGAAAATTTATATTTTAAAAATCATCATAAAAAAACTTTCTCATTGTACTAATAACACCATTAATTTACTTGAATTTAAAAACAAAGCCTTTGTCATCACAAAAAATAGTGTATGGTTCCTTGAACATTTGGAAAATGTAGAAAGTCACCAAAAATAAAAATTGTCCCAACCCTACCAGAGAGAACAGCAGGCAGTATTTTATTGTATGCAAATCCTACTTTTTGTCCACATGCAATGTTCCCCAAAGCTAAATAGAACACGTGTGTACACACAACTTATAATACAAAAGTGGACCTTTACTCTATTTTGAGAAGTACTGGCTTCTAATTATAATGATGGTGCTGTCAATACTTGATATATTACAACATGCATTAAAATCGTTCTCTTTAAACATTTACAAAATGCCTAAATCATTAACAGGATTTAGTTTAACTCCATCTGTTAAGATTATTTCGCCACATCGCAGATCTAACAATACGTACAATCACACATACAATGAAAGGAAGACCCAGAAATGGAACAACACATACACATGACTTATGATTGGCATTTTCAGGTAATCCATTATGGAGATTTTTGCCCTCAAATATTCTACCATAAGTATTCTAAATACCTTATTACATTCCACATTGAGATTACCTTAGTTTATTTAAATAATCCCATATATAGGCTTTTGGCTGATTTCCAGGTATTTGCGATTGCACATAACACAAAAACAGTTCTCTGTTCATTATACTCACTTCCTGGTTAGGATGTTGCTGCTTCAGAGAGTACATACACTTAACATCAAAATGCCCTCCAGAGAAGCAGTTCCACTTTACATTTCTATGCATTGCCGATCAATGGCATCATTTTTTTTTTTAAAGATTTTATTTATTTACTTGCCAGAGAGAGATTACAAGTAGGCAGAGAGAGAAGAGGAAGTAGGCTCCCTGCTGAGCAGAGAGCCCGATGCGGGCCTAGATCCCAGGACCCTGAGATCATGACCTGAGCCGAAGGCAGAGGCTTTAACCCACTGAGCCACCCCGGCGCCTGTTCAATGGCATCATTACTTAAAAAAGTTTGCCAGCTAAGTAGGAGAAAAATAATCTCAAAGATGTTTTAATATACATTCTGAAAACCAGTAAACATGATTTTCAAGTGTTAACTGGCTTTTTGATGCCTATGGTATATGATATCCTGTTGTCTACTCTTCTCATCTGTTTAAAATCTTCTGGGATAGTTTTAAGTTTACAGAAAAGTTGAGAATACATTATAGTTACCATAAACCCTACATATTTTCCCTCTTTTTTTTTTTTAAGATTTTATTTATATATTTATTTGACAGAGAGACATAGTGAGAGAGGGAACACAAGCAGGGGGAGTGGGAGAGGGAGAAGCAGGCTTTCCTGTTGAGCAAGGAGCCCCGAGGCTTGATCCCAGGACCCTGGGATCATGACCTGAGTCGAAGGCAGATGCTTAACGAATGAGCCACCCAGGCACCCCACGTTTCCCCTCTTATCTATATCTTGCATTAGTATGGTACTTATGGTACACTTGTCACAATTCACAAACCAATATTGATATATTAACTAAAGTCCATATTCTATTCAGATTTCTTTAGTTTTTACCTACCATCCCTTTTCTGACCCCAGATCCCACCCAGGATAGCATATTATATTTACCTATCCTGTCTCCTTTGGTCCTCCTGGTTTAAAAAAAAAAAAATTCTCAGACTTTCCTTGGGAAATACTTTGCCAGTTTTGAGTACTGGTGAATACTGGAGGAGATTCTTTAATGGAACTCGTCTGATGTTCTTCTCGTGATTAAACTGAGATATGGGTTTTTAGTAGGAGGACCGTAAGAGGTAAAGTACCATTTCATCCTATTATATCAAGGACACGTTATCAATGTGATTTATCACCGTTGATGTTAACCTTGACCAGCGGGCTGAGGTAGTGCTTATCAGACTTCACTGTAAGGTTACTCCCTACCCCACCCCTGTCCATGCTGTGTTCTTGGGAAGGAAGCTGATATGCACAGGCCATACTTGACCAGGGAATTCCGTTGGACCTTCTTGAGTGGAGTATCTACAGGAATTATCTGAAAATTTTTTACATGGGAGATTTATCTATTCTCAATTTATTTATTCAATGATTTATTTATATCAATATGGACTCCTAAGTTTATTTTACACTTTGGGTTTTAATAAAGTAGTACTTCATTTTGCTGCTCAAGGCGTTGAACGCAGGTCTTTCGGTTCGCTCCTGTGTCCCTCTGACAGACCTCTAATTGTGAGGTTTGTTTGTTTTTCTGAACAATGTGCTACTTTCTGGCACTATTTCTGCCCCAGACTCCTCCAATGTATATCCTGCCTCTTGGTTCCTTTCACTGGAGGGTGGTATTTAAGACCGAGTTCTGGGTGCTACCTATGCTGTTACTGGAGTGTTGTAGATTCTAGGTGTTTCTTTGTCTCTTTTGCCTATTAAGCAACATGTGTCTCGGGTCTTGTTATCTTCTGATATTGTTTTAGGTTGTTTTGATATTGTTGTTTGATACCGTTTTGGTATTATCTACATATTGTTAAAATACGTGTTGAACTATGTTTGTGGGGCTGCCATTAAATAAATAGCACAGAGTAGTGCCTGGATGGTCGGGGTCCTGGGATCGAGCCCCGCATCAGGCTCCCTGCTCAGCAGAGAGCCTGCTTCTCCGTCTCTGCCTCTGCTGCTCGCCGGCCCTGCTTGTGCTCTCTCTGTAAATAAATAAAATCTTAAAAAAAAAAAACCACAGATTGGATGGCTTAAGCAATAGATACCTTCTCATAGTTCTGGAAGCTAGAAGGCCAAGAGCAAGGTTTTGGCGGGTTTGGTTTCTTTTGAGGCCTTTCTCCTTGGATTGTAATGGTCACTTTCTCACTGTGTCCTCACATGGTCATCCCTTAGTCTGTGTAACTTCCTCGTATAAGAACACCAGTCCCATTGGATTAAGACCCTCAAAGACCTCATTTTAACTCCATCACCTTCTTCAATCTTTTATTCCCAAATACAGTCACATTCTGAGGTACTGGGGGTTAGGACTTCGTATGAATTTGGGGGACACAATTCAGCCCATAGCACCTATGTTTACGAAGTTTTATATCAGATAGGTGTTTGCATTTATATTAAATAAGCTTTTCTTACACTGAGAATGGTTATCTACATTTCTATATTTTTAGTTCATTTACAGTTTATTTTTTGGTGGGGGAAGGACAGTAAATCCCTGGTGACTCTTCATTTCTGTCACTGTATGGATCTCTTGATTCCTCCTTCCTCTGCTATTCTATCTATCCAATCTCTAACCCAGTCCTGTTGGTCTTTCCTTGGTGAGAGTCCAAGAATCTGTTGTCTTCTTTTATTTTCAAACCCCTGGCCAATGATACATTTAGGCTCATGCTACCTCCTCTAACTTAACTGTAAAATTTCCTAACACAAGCCTCTGGCTCCAATGTCAAATCAATCTTCCTAATCTACCTGCTGCACTGCCTTTGCTTAAAGACTTTAATAGTTGGCCTCCTTACCGCCTTGTTGACCAGCCCTGTGGTGGCTCACCAGAACATAATTTGAAAACCTCTTCCTTCTATAAGCCATCTGTTCCAACATGGTTTCCTCAATATGCCTCTGTTTTTTTTTCTTGCTCAATTAATGCCTTTTTTGCGTCAAGATTTACCACTCCTCCATATTTTCTAAATTGTTTTAAATTTTAGAATTTGTCAGGATGAATCATTTTGCCTTTAGTATATTCTAGATTATATTTTTTAAATGTAACTGACTTCCAAAACATAATTTTCTCACATACAGTAAGGATTTGGTACTAGTCGATACTACGCTTATAGGTGCTTTATTTTTTAACCTCTGTATTGAATAGAATCGGTCAAATGAATAAGCACAATATCCCCTAACACCTAACTCTTATAAGAGTAGAAAACAATAATACATTTCATTTGGAACATGGGAAAGATTACAAGTCTTAGTAAACGGTGAGACAATTTTTAAGGACCACCACTATTATAATTTATTACAGCTCTAATGTGAATATTACTGAGTAATTTATTACTAACATCTGTAATATTTTCTAGGTTTTTTTTTTTTTCTGGTTTATTTTCTTTAATATTGGGCCTTACTCTGGATGTTTGCAACCTGGGAGGTCGGGCATAAAGCCAAAGCATGAGCACAGTGTATAAAATCAAGTAGTTTATTTTAAAAGGCCACCTACAAGATAAACTCACGGTTTATAAAGAAAGTGTTTGCTACAAATAAAATTCACCTATAAATTTGAATACTGTTTCAGTTACAGAGGCAGAAAGAAATAGTTACTCATTTCCTCTTAATCTTTTTTTCTGCCTAAAGAGGGAAAACTTGGCCAAAATACTCATGATACCTTTCCCTCCCACTAAGGTAAAGTTTTCTATACGTACACTGGCTATACTGAAAAATTTGTACTACTTTAAAAAGAAATTTTATGCAAATGTATAGTAGAAACGGTCCTTCATATTTAACACCCTTGTATATTTCACATATGAAAAATACTTGAAATGGCTATTTCCTGAACAGATGTTCAGACATCAATCTATCCTTCACCAAAATTGTCTTAGAGAAGAACAGTGCTGTTCAGAGATGAGTCTCAGAAGCAACTAGCCAAGAGTGCTCTTAGTACCAGAAGTGATAAAGTCCTTAATGCATAAAAAATTATCAGTATTTCATTAAAAATTGATTAAAGCTTTTCCTAATTAAGATTCTAAACACAGCTTCCTCTAGAATTTTTAGAAGATATAAAAAAAGACAAAATCACTAGTTATTCTATTACTGAATGAACCATCTTTTTTGTCAAAAGCTATTCCATACATTTATATATATTACAATTTTTATCAAATGTTCTCAAGTCTGAATTCCCATTCTCTTGAATGATTTAAAAACCTTAAAGCACCAATAAAAGTTTAATAACAAAACTGACCAAGGGTTAATTTACCTCTAAACAAGTTACAAAACTCTAATTCTAAGGATCTAAACTTTTATTATTGTCATTTTTTAAAGAAATGATTATGAAATATGAAAGTCTACAGTATAGAAACAGAAGACTATTAATATAATCCCCCCCATACCTATCACCCAGTTTTAAGAATTATTGACACTGATCCTTAACATTTTGGTATGATCTTTTCCAGTTTTTTTCTACAATATCTTTAAAAAACACTAAAACATAATTGACATATTTAAAGACAATATTTTAGGAATGATATTTTGTAACAGAATTAAAATGTAATTAAAACATAATTAACTGACATCTTAGAGCATACAGATTTTCATCCTGCCCTTTCACTAAATGGGATATTATGAGCATTTTCTTAAATCTTCACATTATCTTTAAAGAATGTTGTTCAAAAACTACAGGGACAATAATAAAAATAAAAATAAAAAAATAAAAACTACAGGGTATAATATTCCCTCATATGGATGAAAGTGATTCAAATCCTTTCCTGTGTTAACTATTTTAATGAATGCTATGACGAGTAATCTTTGAGTACGAATAAGAGTAATTTTGACATTTATATGATGCAGGATATCAAGCACTTTCCATATATTGCTGCACTTAATTCTCACAATAATACTCAGAGATAGGTACGATTTTCATACCTATTTTACAGATGTGAAGGGTGAGGCTGACAGAAGTTAAACTACTGTCATATGCCTGGTAAGTTTTTTGTCTGGATTCAAAGCAAGCACTCTCATTCCAAAATCCACATTTAAAAATCAGTTTTTATTTCCTAATGACATCCTACAGATGGAGTAACTAGGTCAAACAAAGGGTTTGAAATTTCAAGGGTTTTGTTATATATTACCAAACTGTTCTTTAGAAGAGTAGCATTAATTTATATTCTTACAGGGTAATACTTAAGAACTATTTTTAACAGGATTAGAAAAATCAAACAGATAGTAGGCATTTTTTTCAACAGAGGAACTGTGTTTGAGATATGTATTAGAACAATCATGTTCTCTATTTAAAAAAAAAAACCTAGGGCGCCTGGGTGGCTCAGTGGGTTAAAGCCTCTGCTTTCGGCTCAGGTCATGATCTCAGCTTCCTGGGATCGAGGCCCACATGGGGCTCTCTGCTCAGCAGGGAGCCTGCTTCCTCCTCTCCCTGTCTCTCTGCCTGCCTCTCTGCCTACTTGTAATCTCTCTCTCTCTGTGTCAAATAAAATAAATAAAATCTTTAAAAAAAAAAAAAAAACCTAAAACATTAAAGCTGATGACATTAACATTTCTGAACTATATTAATTTCCTTTAAGACTGCCTTTAGATAATAAATTCCCTCTTTAATAATATAAAAGAATTTAAATTATAGTTTGTTAAAAGTAAATGCAACAAATAGCTTGTTGCCAATAATCTAAAGTATATGATACTAATACGTGATAAGACAATGCTCCTATAGGAATTACTTGGCAAATTTTCCCTATTCCAGTGCTTTTAGAATCATACTCCCAAACAAACAAAAAATAGTAATGATAGTGTTCTATTAGACTAAAGGGCTGAAAACAGTGAGACTAGAGATGAAGAAAAATGGGATATCAAATATTAAAATAACAAAATAAACTATGGAATCAAAAATCAGAATGACGAAAGACTGACGGACCAGGCTGTTAGGATGAGTCAGGCATAATTAACACAGCTGCTGTATATACTCTCAAAGAGCAATGCAAAATACAACACTCCAGGCCCTTATCAAAGACTATGGGGGTGCATGGCTGGCTCAGTCGGTACAGCGTGGCACTTGATCTCAGGGCTGTAAATTCAAGCTCCACGTTGGATGTAGAGATTACTTAAAAAATATAATCTTAAAAAAAGACTATAAGCCCCATTTGTCTGTAACCTACTTTACACTAGAGACTGACGGTCTGAGACCAGTGAAATTTACATAATAGAGCCGGTATACCGATGGCAAACATGCAGAAGAGTTTCTCTACTCTTCTCCATTTGTGTCCCAGGCAGATGACTTCTTTGCTGTACTCCCTTCTGCTGACCCTGGCCTCAGAATCCCCTTCAACACAGCACCTTAAACTCACTCGCACCAACAAATGACAGGAGCTGAGTAGACTTATTTTCCATTGTTTGTCATTCTTTTTCTAAATCTTTATTCCTTTAAGTGGTGTAATTCTAAATTTGAATCAAGCTTGGCCACCTGGTTATCTTTTAGAAACAACAGGAGGATAATAGTTTAGACTGTTATACCTATCTCCTTCAGGGGAAAAGTCATTTCAACTGAGATCACATTTTAATATCACATTTTTATTTTTTCTTCAAGTACAGGAAACAGCCATATGAAACCCACAGCTCTAAATACTAGAAGAATAGTGTTCAGGACATTGTCTATTAGTATCCCTATATATGAATTTTCATGTATGAGATTTACTTTGGAACTCAGTACAATGCAATGTTTAGCATTATTTGAGAAAATAATGACCTTCCGTCTATTTGATAAAAATACTCCCCCTCTCTCCCCACCTCCCACCGATTGCCAGGAAGCTCAGAAGCAAAATCCGTAGTTCAACTTTATCAATTATGGTGAACTTTATGACTGGCATATTTATATTTGCAAATTCTGATTTTCTACTTGGACTGCAATTTTTTTTTCTAGCAGTAACTCTCATTTTTCCTTACATTTTAACATATACATATGGCAAAAGATTTCTCAAGTTATTTCAAAGAATGGAACAGCATATAAATTAATAGTCAGAATATAGTAATCACTGCACTTAAGCACAAAGGCAGCTCAAAGGTGCCAGGGAACCAAGAAAAACATTTTTACTTGGGTAGCTAGTGGCTGAGAACCGCTGGTGGTTTCCCAACTCAGACACACATCGAAATCACCGGGACAGCTGCTTCTTTAACACAGTTTTTTGTTGCTCATAAATTTAACATAGGTAACTAATTTAAAGAACATAAGAATGCAAATGCAAAGTGAAAGCCTTCTTCCATTTTGAAACACTCTAGTTCCCCAAAGATAGGCATGGAAATAGTTTCTTGGGTATTCTACGGTAAAATAATTTAAATATATAAAACACTAAAAGCCAACAGTAAATACTCGAACTCCTCGTATTCTAGCTATCTTACTACATTTTAAGCGGTCTTGGAAGTTATTTGCATCTATTCTGTGTATAAGACGGAAATGCTCTTTGTGGCCGGTCTCTCTTCCCAGCCCACATTCGGTGACCTCACTTTGGTAGCCTGAAATAGGCCATTATTGTTGGGAGAATTTACATCAGGGAAATTAGTAAATGATAGGAATCATGCTCTTTCCCCGAGTAGTTATCATTAGCAGCACACCAGTGCATGTGTGTTTTAGCCAAAGGAAACTAAAGTATCTATCAAAAAAAAAAAAAAAAACAAAACAAAACACCACGAAACACTGTGTACGGGGAAGTCACAGAATTTGCTGGAATAAAAAAAGGCATGTTGTTATGGTAACCAAGTTTACAAAGGATTTTATGTGAGATAGAGAAAAAGGGCAAGCATTTTCTGCCCTTTATCACAATTCACTTTAATTCTGTCTGAATATTAGGTCTCTAATATTAACAAAGACTCCTGTGAATTTTCAAAATAGGATCAGACTCTTAAATGATAAGGTCTCCTACAAACAGTCTATCTTATAACAATAGTTTCCTGACTTTTTCCAAAGCAGTATTCTTCTTCCAGCGGGAATCCTTCTTAGGAACTTCAAATAAAACAGATGTGAATAAAAGGCAAATATAATCAAGTTGTCCTTAAAGAACTTAATTTCATTGATCATAGAATCCTCTGAGGAATCCTCAAGCCCTTCTGAACCTTTTTTTTTTTTTGAGAGAGAGAGAGAGAGAGAGAGAGAGAGAGAGAAAGAGAGATTGAGATTGAGAGAGTGTGTGCATGGTGGGGTGGAGAGGGTGTGCAGAGGGAGAGGGAGGAGAGAATCTTAAGCAGGCTCCACACTCAGCCCAGATTCCCACGGGGGTGCTCAAACCCAGGACACCGAGATCATGACCTAAACCAAAAACCAAGAGTTGGATGCTTAACCGACTGAGCCACCCAGGCAGCCCTGCTTCAGAATTACTTGAAAAGCATACTCTACAAATGGTTTAGTTCCCAAATGTATCTATGTATGAGAACTAATTGCGAATGAGAATCTTTGGAAGTGGGGTCCAAGAATTTGAATTTCTGAGTTCTGCATCTTCAGCAAATCTAAGGTGTGACAATATTCTTAGTTTGGTTTTGGATTAAAACTGATTATGATTAAGCAATGGGCTGTCAGTATCATAAGCTCGTTTTGGTGTAACTGACTTTTTTAAACTAATGTGAAAATAACTATAGGTGATCTTGACTTTTGACAAACTATCCTTACTCAGACACTAAAATATAAGAGATTAAGGGAAAAGAGGAAGAGTTACAATATATTAAAATTTAATAACCAATAAATATTAAATAAAATATTTAAACTTAACACACTGTATGTTCCTGTATGTTCTTCCTACTTGAGTCATTATGCCATTGTTTAAGCAGCCATTGTGGAGCAGAAGTTTGTGCACGATCACTGCCAAAATAACGTGTAACTTCTGTCCTCCATGAATTTCGAGAAAGATCTGTTGCTAAGAATCTCTGCTAGTAGAGAATTCCCATTCCGTAAAACAGTGAAGTGGCCATCAGGTAACGACAGTCTTGAAAATTATGAAAATTACATACAGAAAGAAAAAGTCAAACCCATGAGAAAACTCCAAATCCTGAATTCTATAATCGATGATACAGGTTTAAAACTGCCAAGGAGAGCTAAAGACAGGAAAAATTCCTTTGAAAGACCTTATGCATGTTTTAATTATAGCCATCAAGCACTAGGAAGCTTGGAATTTTCATGTTGTCAGAGCCGAACTTCTCATTCTAATTTTACTGCAGAGCTTCTCATTTCTACTCTAAAAGGAGAGCTAAAGATAACACTAGGGGAAAGAAATCGGTCCACAGCAAATGAGACTTGTACTTCATCCTTTCACTCTCTCCCCTAGCCACCCCCACCCCCTTCCCACCACGAGGGCCTACTGTGTGCTAGACCCAAACCAAAGAAAAATGTTTAAAAAGTATGCCGAACTCAGCAGAGTACAATACAGAACCAGGGGCAGGAAACCCTTGAAGCCCTCAAGGAACCCTGCATCCATGGGCAGTTCCACAGAATGTGGGGACCATCATCTGTTAGGTGAACCAATCTCCAGCATTCCCCAGTTGACCAAGTATAACTGTTCTGAGTGTCACTACAAAGAAACTCCTAGGTGATAAACATAAGGCTCAGTGACATTGAGGAACTTCTGAATTAAGCATCCAGCAAGCGTCGAAGCTGAAATATAACAAACACAACTTCTAAGAGTTGTGCTCTTCCCGCTAGAGCAAAAACACTTTGTACTTCATACAATGTCAAACCCATCACAAGCGGATGCCCAATATTAGCTGAAGTCTATATTCAGAAGTTACTTAATTGTGACCCGTCAATACACTACTGTCATGTGTAAAAACATGTCTGAGACCCATTTTTTGATTGTGTACAAAGTCTACACGGAGGAATACCACCACTTTTAGTCAGCATTTACATGCTCTCCAATATTTCTATGAAACTGGCTAGGTGCCTATACTAGATGGGGTTAAGAATTACTCCCGATCATCTGACCAACCCCAGGCTCCGAGTTAACGCTGAACTCAGAGGAACTGCTTTCTTCATTTAGCCCCTTCAGCACAGGATATGCTGAAACCCAAACTTAGCATTAGCTCCGTGGACATTCGAGATAACAGGAGTTCAGCTGTAATCTAAGGTTAAAAAAAAACTTCTTGTGAAGAAAAATAACACACAAACCACTATTGAAAATGCTGGGAAAATTTTCTCTTTTAAAATACATGCCTTTACGCAAATAAGTGAGTAAAGGAAAGCCATAAATCTGGATTGTGTCTTGTTCTGTGGTGTTCATCGGGGACCACATGACTATGAAGTGAACTTCCCTGAATTGAACTCAGATCTACAAGTGCTGCCAAATCCTCCCAAGGGACACTTCCGTGTGTCTTGAGTTGCACGACAGTCAACTCCAGTCACCTCACAGATGTACGTGTCAACTTTGCCAGGCCCCACCCACACTAATGGGAATTTAATATTCTGCTTTAAAATAATCTTAATTCCTCTCCCGTGCACAAGACCAGGTATCACTGATGGTATTATTATATGCTAGGCACTGTGTCTTCTAGCACTAAGGACACATCTATGAACTCTCCATTGCTTTTTTTTTTTTAATGTTTTATTTATTTATTTGACAGAGGTTACAAGTAGGCAGAGAGAGGAGGAAGCAGGCTCCCTGCTGAGCAGAGAGCCGGATTCGGGGCTCGATCCCAGGATTCTGAGATCAGGACCTGAGCCAAAGGCAGAGGCTTTAACCCACTCCATTACTTTTTAATTAAAACTAAATTCACAGCGATTTGCAAATCAAAACATGCCACTTTTATATTTCTTAAGCCACTTCATGTCATTCGTTCAAATATTTCTAGTGCCTCCAGTATATCTGACTCAGAGGTTTTTTTAAATTTCTCCCTTGTGCCTCACCTTAGAGCTAGAACAATCTCCCTCTTCTCACGGGCGCCCTTCCTGGTACGACCTCTCATTAATGAGGTTGAAAGGTTTGATCTCCTTATTTTGTAGAGCAAATAACAGAAATTTTAATGTTCTGGTTATTTTTGTAACTTAAATGTGAAAGAATTAAAAACTATTCTTTATGTCCTCCTCTCTTGGGTGGCCAACTGATTAGAGAATGTCTAAGCCCTTTTTTTTTGGCAAGAAAATTAGAGGGGGAACTTTATACTATCTTGGGCACTTACCAACAGAAAAAGAAAGCAAACATGTGCCACAAGAACTATACCACCACCTAATTTAGTCCTGACATCAGTAATTACAGCACAAAACCAGCATGTTGGCTGGCTGGTACTACCAAGACCTCGGCCTCTTTTGAAACATCAAACGTTGTTTCACAAAAAGCAGTTTTGGATGACCGTATTCCCATTTTTGAGAAATGGTATAGTCTGCACCAATTGTGACTTTGCTGCTTTTTGCTCCTTAAAAAAACATATACAAGTGATTAAACAGGGCACCTGGGTGGCTCAGTTTGGTGGAGCGACTGCCTTCAGCTCAGGTCAGGATCCTGGAGTCCCGGATTGAGTCCTGCATAGGGCTCCCTGTCCAGCGGGCAGTCTGCTTCTCCCTCTGACCCTCCCCCCTCATGCTCTCTCTCTCTCATTCTCTCTCAAATAAATAAAATCTTAAAAAAACAAACAAGTGATTACACAATGGGCAGCTGATCTATCCATTTCTAAAGAAAGGGCATTAAAATTCCTCCTCCTCAAGGGAATATTGTATGTTAAAGAGACTAAAGAGAAATGACAAATGCGCTCTGTCATCTTTGATTGGCTTCTGCATTAAGAACGACAGTGCAGGGCGCCTGGGTGGCTCAGTGGGTTAAAGCCTCTGCTTTCGGCCCAGGTCGTGATCTCAGGGTCCTGGGATCGAGGCCCGCATCGGGCTCTCTGCTTGGCAGGGAGCCTGCTTCCCCCTCTCTCTCTCTCTCTGCCTGCCTCTCTGCCTCCTTGTGATCTCTCTCCCGCTGTGAAATAAATAAATAAAAATCTTAAAAANATGAGACCTAATAATTAGGGCTGAGTATCACAATGTCTTTAACTTTCTAAAAATTTTTAATTTTAATATAGATTTAGATTTACTAAAAAATTGGGACAATAGTACAGATAGTTCCCATCTATCACATATGCGGTTTCCCCTATTAAAATCTCACATTAGACTGGAACATTTGCACAATTGATGAACCATTAACAATACATTAGTATTAATTAAAGTCCATACTTCATTCAGATTTGCTTAGGTTCTACATCTATCTAGTCTAGGATACGATCTGGGATCCCACCCCATTTACCACATTATATGTAATCATCATGTCTCCCTAGTCTCCTCAGAAAGTTTCTCAAGCCTTCTTATTTTTGATGACATGATAGGAGTGCTGGTCAAGTATTTTTTAGAACGACCCTCAGTTGGTATTTTTCCTTTATTTTTGTCAGGATTCGACTGGGGATAAGGGGTTTTGGTGGGTTTATCACAAACATGATACGACATCTTCATCACATATGAAGAATATGCCCGTTAAATAGAGAAGGAAGACAGGAGACTGTTGCTTCTCAGCCTGTGTTCCGCACTGTTGGACTTGTTACCAATTCCATGCAGCATAACTTGGATAAAAATAAAAAATGAAAACAGGAAAAAAAAAAAAAAGAACATGTCCAGTAAGCATGACTTCATCACTTATGACGTCGACCTTGATCACTTGATTGCAGCAGTATTTGTCAGGAAAGTTACTAAACACCCTGCTGAGACCCTGCCCCACTTCCCATACCATATTTTTTGGAAGAAAATTCCTATATACAGCCTATGCTTATGGAGTGGCAAATTATGTTCTACCACCTTGAGAGGCAGAGTATCTACATAACATTATTTAGAATTCTCCTACATGGGAGATTTTTCTATTTCCCCCATTCATTTATTCACTCATTATTTAGATCAGTATGAACTCATGGGTATTTATTGTACACTTTGGGTTCTATTACAATAGTGCTTTATTTTGTTGTTCGAATTGTTCCAGATTTGGTCATTGGATCTCTTTCAGTTGGCTCCATGTCCCTTTGACCATCATTGTTCTTATTTTTATTTTTTCTTTTGAGCACTTCGTTACTTTCTGGCACTACAAGATGGTCCAGGCTCATCTTGTATACTTTTTGTCCCATTCCTAAAATCAGCTCTTTTGCCAAGGAGCCCTAGTTCCTTTTATTGGAAAATATATGTGAAACTAAGATCTGGGTATGCTACTACTAGAGTATTGGGGTTTTTTGTTTGTTTTTAAGATTTTATTTATTTGAGAGAATGTGGGAGCACACAAGTGGGGGAAGAGGGAGGGGCAGGCTCCCCGCTGAGCAGAGAGCCCGATGTGGGCCTCGATCCCAGGACCCTGAGGTCATGACCTGAGCCGAAAGCAGATGCTTAACCAACTGACTCACACAGGCGCCTCCTTACTAGAGTATTGATTCTAGACTCTCCTTTGTCTATTTTATATCTTAACCAATATTTTTCTAGTATACTAACTTTTGATTTTGTTTATGAATTTTGCCAATATGAACATGTTGTCTATTTGTGATGCTTTATGTTAAATAAATTTGCATTTGTATTTTTGTTTTGTTTACCTTTTTTAATACTGAGAGCAAGTAAATAGCTCTTTATATTTTTAGTTCAATTACAGTTTATTTGATTTCTTGTGGTGGGGGAATGGGCAATAAATCCCTGGTGACTTTGTTATCACTCACAAAGATGAGCCCTGGGTTTGAGGCTGATGTCACCAGCTCGAAGAAATACCAAGTCTTCTCCTGGGGATTTTATCTTCACCAGCTGGAAGCCACATCATTAACAATCTCTGCTTTACTAACAACACTACCCTGTGAAGCTACTTCAGCAGAAGCCAATCCACAGACTCTGGATATGGGATTTTCTAGCCTAGCCACAGAACCTAGGGCTTTACGATGTAACACAGGGCAACCCCTAGAAGGTACAGGGGCTATGCGGCCTAGTGAGTTCTGACAAAGCTACAAACCTTAAGAACTGAGGTGCCAACCAAAACACAACTTCCAGGTCTGCTGTGGCATCCCCACAGCTGAGACAAGGTTCAGATCCTGCAGTTAGCCATTGTGGTTCTAGTTTACATATTCAAGTTAATTTCAGTCCACTGTGTATTTCCCTTTAGAATTTGGATACAGCCAATGAATTATCTTTCAGATGCCTTACAACTCAGTACCACCGCATTGAAATTCAACATGAAATTCTTAAAGAAACAAAAAACTTTTAAAATCCTTATTTTATTCCATAAATTCTGATGATGATGATGATGTTCTTTTGCAAAGCTGAAGACCTTAAAAGACATTTTGTATTAAGTTGCCATGAAAAAGATCTTTATATTGTTAGTCTGGAGTGGTTCAGCTCACTTGTTCTGTTCAGATTTGGTAGCAATATAGTATTTTTCTTTTTTTTTAATGCTTAATTCTTTCCTTTTTAAAAAAAAATTGATGTGTCATTTACCTAAAACATAATAGTGTCAGATATGCAACATAACAATTTGATACTTGCATATACTGCAAAATGATCACAGGAAGTCTAATTAATACAATACATAGTCACAAAATTTTTTTCACGGGATGAAAACTTTTTAGATCTACACTCAACAACTTCCCAATATGCAATACAGTATTATTAACTATAGTCAGCATGCTGTACATTACATCCTCATGACTATAACTGGAAAACTATACCTTTTGAGTCCTTTTACCCATTTCTTCTTCCTCTTTTTTTTAAGATTTAGTTATTTATTTTAGAGGATGAGAGAGAGGGTATACACAAAGAGACCAAGCAGGAGGGACAGAGAGAGGGCGAGAGAATTTCAGGCACTTGATCTCTTGACTGTGAGATCGTGACCTGAGCTGAAACCAAGAGTCAGATGCTTAACCAACTGAGCCACCCAGGCTCCCACCCCCAGCCTTTACCCATTTCAATCAGGGATCTGACTCCTCCTTCCCCTCCAACCAATCTGTAACTCAGTCCTGTTGGTTTTTCCTTGGTGAGAGTCCAAGCATTCATCTTCATCTATTTTCAAACTAGTCAGTGATAGCTTTAGGCTCCTCCATCTCATCTGACTTACTGAATAATTTCCTAACACAAGCCTCTGGCTCCACTGTCAGATCAATCTTCCTAATACACTTGCTGCACGGCCTGGCTTAAAGACTTCAATAGCCCCTTACCCCCCTGCCCACCAGCCTCTGAAGGGCTCATCAGAACATAATTTGAGAACCACTGCCCTATATAACCCACATGTTCCAACAAGGTTTCCTAAATACGCCTCTTGTATTTCTGCTTCAGTCTGGGGAGTGTGTGCTTCCAGCCTGCACGCCTCCCTCCCTCATCTTTCCTCTTCTCCACACGGTCCTCCCCACGCTTATCTGTCACCATCCATTCCAACAGGGAGAAACGATTACTTAATTGTTTAATTCCAGAAAGCAGGCATGATGGATTGAAAATTGTTAACCTGAGATGTAAGCCTGATGATTCACAGACCTGTACCCCTTGGGCAAAGAATAAAAATAAAATTAAAAAAAAAAAAAGAAAATTGTTAACCTGTACTTTCATGGGATACAACTTTACTAACTAGAGTACAGTGCAGTTTAGAGTTCTTTCTTACTTTAGTGTTATAGCCTCCGATTATTTCTCGAGTTACTTAGATCAGCACCTTTTTCTTCCACTCCCTTCAAAAAAGTTAATACATTTTATAGATTATTTTGTCACATTCAGCATCCCATCCTGACTCCTCAGTCTCCTAAAATGTTATTTTTAAAATGTGCATAATTGAGGTTTCATTGTGCTGTAAAGTTGAGTTTTGACAAATGTACAATGTCATATATGCACCATTATAGTATCCTATGCAACAGTTTTACTGCCCTATTAAAACCCTTGGGAGTCATCTATTTAATCCCCCCCCCCCCCCGCCAATGCCTGACAACCACTGCTGTCTAAAATCTCTAGTTTTGCATTTTCCGGAATGTCATAAACGTGGAATCATACAGTATTTAGCCTTTTCAGACTTGCCTCTTTCACTCAGCAATATTCATTTAAGATTTCATCTATGTCTTTGTGTGGCCTGAGAAGCTCATTTCTTTTTATCCCTGTAGTGTTCTGTTGTATGGATATACCAGTTTGTTCATCCATTCACCTAGCAAAGGACATCTTGGTTGCTTCCAGCATTTGGTCTACTATGAGCACTCTTCTATGAACACTCACATATAGGTTTTTGTGTGGACCTAAGTTTTTAATTCAGTTGGATAGACTGTATGAGGATTTTGCTAGATTCTATGGTAAGATTCTATTCAACTTTTTCATAGCCAAACTGTCTTCCAAAGCGGCTGTACCATTTTGTATTCTCACCAGCAGTGGATGGAGTTTTTTGTTTTGCATCCCTGCCAGCAATTGGTACTGTCAACTTTTATGATTTTAGATATTCTAATAGGTGTGTAGTGGTATCTCACTGTTTTAATTTCCATTTCCCTAATGACATATGGGATGTAGAGTGTGTCTCTTCACATGTGCATTTGCCATCTGCATATCTTCTTTTGGTGAGGTGTCTGTTCAGTTCTTTTGCCCATTTTTAATTTGGGTTATTTAATTCCTTGTTAAGTTTTAAGTGTTCCTCGCATACATTTTCTCTCAGTCTGTGGTTTGTCTTTTTATTCTTTTAACAGTGTCCTTAGCAGAGCAGGTTTTTAGCCCAATTTATTTTTTTCTTTCATGGACCATGCTTTTGGTGTTGTATCTAAAAATTCATCAAACCCAAGGGCACCTAGATTTTCTCTTATATTCTCTTTTGGAAGTTGTATAAAGGTTTTGCATTTTACTTTCAGGTCTGTGATCCATTTTTGAAGTCATTTCTTTGGAAGGCATAAGATCTTTCTTTAGCTTCATTTTTTTTTTTTTTTGCACAAGGACATCTAATTGTTACAGCACCATTTGTTGAAGCAACTTTTAAAGGTTCAGTAAAACCAAGAGTAACAAAAACCTGTTGTTATTGCAGAATTACAGTGAAAGAAGGGGAGGGGGGAGGGAGGGAAGAGGAAGAAAGAGATAAAGCAACTATGACAAAGTGTTAACAATCAGTGATTCTAGGGGCCCCTGGGTGGCTCAGTCTGTTAAGCAGCAGACTCTTGATTTCAGCTCAGGTCAGGATCTCAGGGTCTTGGGATTGAACCCTATGGGTGGCTCCATGCTCAATGGGGAGTCTGCTTGAGATCCGATCTCTCCCTCTGCCCCTCTCCCTGGTCACATGCACTCTCTCTCAAATAAATCTTAAAAACAAACAAACAAACAAAACAGTAAGTGATTCTAGGTGAAGGGTAAATGGGCATTCCTTAGACTCTTTCAAATTTTCTGCAGCTTTAACATTTTTCTATAAAAACAGTGAAATAATTTTACAAAGAAGGTAGGGAACAATGAAATGCATTTTAGAAGTATTTTCACTAAGTTCTTTATTTCTCAAAGGCTTAAGTTTCAGTTATATAAAAGACTGTAATTATGTACAAAACTGATTACCTGAAACTGAATTAACAAACTCCATATTCCTAAAGAAAAACGTAAAAGAGGAAGAGTAACAACTAAAGACAAATATTCAAAATATTTTATATTAAAAAGTTCCTACCTGTGGATTTATCTATTCTTGTAGTTTAGTGCATTTTTGCCTAAATACATCCTCTTGTAAATATGTAACGAGATTTATTATGCTGTCTGAAATCTGTCTTTTATTTTTTTTATTTTTATTTTTTTTAAAGATTTTATTTATTTATTTGACACAGAGAGAGAGATTACAAGTAGGCAGAGAGGCAGGCAGAGAGACAGGGAGAGGAGGAAGCAGGCTCCCTGCTGAGCAGAGAGCCCGATGCGGGCCTCGATCCCAGGACGCTGAGATCATGACCTGAGCCGAAAGCAGAGGCTTTAACCCACTGAGCCACCCAGGCGCCCAGAAATCTGTCTTTTAATTAGAATTATTAGTTTATATGTTTACTGTAATTCCGATTTATGCTTAAATCTAACATCTTATTCTGTACTATTTATTCTACTTGTGTTATCTTTCTTCTTTCTCTGGAATGACTGAGACCTAATTCTCTAGTTCTTGGTTTCTAGCTTTATGATATTAGACTGTCTATACTGGGTGTTAGTTCTGGTCCCAATACGAACATGAGATTCTTATGTTCCCAATAGAACATGAGACTCCTATTTTAAGCTATTTTACCATAAGCATCAAATAATGTTAGGTACTCTTAAGTATAAGCAGTTTAGGTGATTAATTTACATAATTCACACCAGATACAAGGAATTCCCATCTCTCAGGGAGATCTTCCAGCCCCAGAAGTGCTTGACAGAGACTGCTAGAGGCCTTGATGGGCTTTTGGCCTGTGAGAAGTCTGTGCTTCCTAGTCACCGCAGTGGGGGGGGGGGGGGGGGGGGGTGTGTGTGTTTAAAAAGATTTTTAAAATTTATTTGAGAGACAGAGCACTCGGGGCGGGGTAGGCAGAGGGGGAGGGAGAAGTAGGCTCCCCGCTGAGCAGGGAGCCCCATGTGATGCTCTATCCCAGGACCCTGAGATTATGACCTGAGTCGAAGGCAGTTAACCTACTCAGCCACCCAGGCGCCCCTCAGTGGTATATTTTGTTTTCTTTTAAATAACTCCAAAGGCATTTGTTTTGATTAGAGGAGATCAACATCAGACATTTCTAATTTCCAGCCATTATATAAAACCACACTATTTTCTTTACATAATATTGACAGGTTTTAAAGTTTTTGATTGATCATATTGCTAGCTAGTATTTTCATTTTCTTTATAAGCATGTTCATGACTTTCATAGCTTTTATCACCGATACATTTAAAAATATGTCCTAAAATATTTTATCTAGACTTTTTTCGTGTTTTCAATACGAGGACCCATCATAGTTACATTTTTGTCCACCAGACTGCTCAAAATGAAAACTCTAAATTGCTGTTTAAATGTTCAGAGGCTTTGCTCTGAAAAGATCAGAACTGTCCATAAGGAGAAAGGAAATCCGTCTCTATCAAGCACTTCTGGGGCTGGAAGATCTCGTTGAGAGATGGGAGTTCCTTGTATCTGATGTGAATTATGTAAATTAATCACCTAAACTGCTTATACTCGAGAGTACCTAACATTATTTGATGCTTATGGTAAAAGAGCTTAAAATAGGAATCTCATGTTCAGGGATACACTTTTTTTTTTCTTGAAATGTACAATCATTCAAATTTTAGGCCAAATTTGAACAATCTCAATTTCTATTCAATCCTAAAAATTTAATAGTATGAAAAAACACTTGGAAGCTCTAATTCTTTCCCCCAAAGATATATAAGGAGGATAGAAATGTGGTTCAGCATTATATAATGTTGCCACCCACTCCAGAAACAGAAATGAGTGCCTAGCAACAGTAAAGGGTCATCTCAGGAGAGTGCTGATTGCTCATTGGAGCATTCTAAACACAGATGCTTTTCTATCCTTATCACTTTCAGTCTCCACTAATCACATGCTGGTTACCTTAGATCCCAGGGCCATTTCATGAAAACCTTCCTCCTATAACCGTCAATAACTGCTAGTCAGGGCAGCCTCTACTTTTAGGTTACTTTCAAAATAAATTTTGAAATATTATAAGAAAATATGCATTTTGGGTATAGAATAGTCTCTGCACTCTTCTTCCCCAGTGATAATTCCATTAAGATAGGAAATGTTCGTTTTCATGTTGGTATTTTTCTTACCTGGTCCCTCATACCCCAGGTCTGAAGAGCAAGGTCAAAGCATCAATTAATAACAAAGGGTTTAGGGAGGAGTGTGCCTAATGTTGCTGATGCTCATGGTAGGAGAACTCTTCTTGAAACAGTAATCTCATGTTCAAGAGTTGGTTTATGTTTTCTTTAAATAGCCATTTAAGTTTTAGTATAATTTGAACAGTCTCAATTCCTATGCAATCCTAAAGACGCAGGAAGCTCGATCCCCGCTCCCCCAAAAGGTATATGAAGAGGATGGAAATGTGGTTCAGCATTACATAATATTGCCAGAAAAACAAGTGAGGGCACCTTTACTTATGTTTATTGGCTATTTGCATGTGCCCGCCTCCTCCTTCGCAGTGTGAAGTCCCTTGTTCATTTTCCTTCATACAGTTTGAATATGACCCTTCATATATTACAAATATTTTCTCCCATTCTGCTCTTTATTTTCACTCTTCCTTTTGATGAAAAGTGTTTAATTTTCATCTATTTCAATTTATCATTCTCAGTCTTTTGCATTATGATTAATGCTTTTTGTGCCCTGATTACTTTTCCTTATTTCCAAGTCATAAAGATATTTTCCGATATTGTCTTCTAGATAATAAATTTGTTTTATGTTTTACCTGTAATGAAACTGGAAATTTGGGGTATGGTCTGAGTTTGGGGCTATGATTATACAGACACATGATATCCAAATGGCCCAGGACCATTGCTGTAACTAAAAACCTTTCCCCAATGCTCTGTGGTGCCACCTTTGTCACAAAATAAGCATCCACCTATGTATGGGACTCTTTCTATATCCTATGTTCTTTCATTGGCCTATTTGTCTATCTTTGCCACTGTATCACATTGTCTTAATTACTATAGCTTTGGAATCTTGATATCTGATTAACTCATTCAACTATTAATATCTGATCATGTATGTCGTCCCACAATTTTTGCTCTCTGATATTTTAGTTCAAGATTGCCTTGGCTACCCTTGGTCCTTTGCATTTTCATCTATATTTTAGAGTTAACTTGGCAATTTTCTTCTCTTCTCTTCTTAAGTGAATTTAATTTCATCACTTTGAAGACCTACAGCCAATCTGTCAAGCAATCCTCTGGGTTGTATCTTTAAATCTACAATCTGATGACTGCTACCAACCTGGTCCAAGTCACCACCCATCTCTCACAGGTTTATTAACATAGTCTCCTAATGATCAAACTTCCATCCTTGCCCCTTTACAGTCTATTTACTATGTTAGAAACATCTTTTAAAATAAGATCTGGGGGCACCTGGGTGGCTCAGTTGGTTAAGTGTCTGCCTTCAGCTCAAGTCATGCTCACAGGGTCCTGGCATCGAGCCCCGCATCAGGCTCCCTGCCCAGTGGGGAGTCTGCTTCTCCCTCTCCCTTCTGCCCCCTCTCTCTTTTTCTCAAATAAATAAAATCTTTAAAATAAGATCTGATAATGTCACTCCTATGCTCATAACCCGTCTATGGCTTCCTGCCTCCCTCAGAGTAAATTCCAGTGTCCTTAACAATGGCCTACATCTCTTGCCACAGTAGTGCTCTGCCCTGCCACACTGACCTCCTTTTGCTGAGCACAACTCTAGCCTGGTGCTGGTACTGAGTCAACTCCCTTCCTGAGAAGCTCTTCCCCAGGATCAGAAAGGCTCTTGTTCTCACCTCAAGTCTTTCCTAAACGTCAACTACTCACCAAGGCCTTTCCTAACTACCCGATTAAAAATTCCAAGTCACCCTGAGACTAAATGGAAGCTATTCCAAATAAGATCTTTTATTTTTTAATAGAAATATAACATGATAAAGTAGGTCCCTCAATAAACGTAAGCAATTTTAAGAAGAAAGTCTCACTTTTTTTTCAGGTAGCCCTTTCAATCTTCCTTGTATTTGTTAAAAATAAGATAGTCATCAGGGTGTGTGGGTGGCAAAGTTGGTTGAGTGTCCTACTCGTCATTTCAACTCAGGTCTGATCTCGGGGTTCTGGGATTGAGTGTGGAGTCTGATTGCGTTTCTCTCCCTCTCTCTCTGCCCCTTTCCTCTCTCAAATAAATAAAATCTAAAAAAAAAAAAAAAAAAAAGTCATGGAGATTGACCTGACAATGGTAACTTCCACAAAGCTGCAGAGGATTATCTCTTCTGCAAGTCATCAACCCTATGGTTCTTTTATTTCTTAGTTTTAAATTTTAATGTGTGGAGAAAGGACTAGGTAAATCAAATGGTCTTTGCTTTAGTGGCATATGACTAAACTCTAACACATATAAGGAGAATTGGGATGTTTTCTCCAAATCTTAAAGCATTATTTTTTTTCCTAGAGCAGTTTTACTAAATTAGCTGTAATAGATAATTTGATCTGTACTAGAATACATATAATATCTATGCAGGTATAAGGTCCAACAGTGCATGTGAACCCAACCCCCAAATTAAAATGATAGCATTGCTAATAACAACCCATCTACCTCCTCACTCCTTCCCGGTCTCCAGTCCTCTGACCACCCTTCTTAATTCAACCCCTTGCAGTTGCTGCTGCTGTTGCTCAAGCTTATTGTCCCCTTCCCTCCCTCAACCTGTTCTTCCTCGTGTTTCCCATTTCACAAAATGGTGACACCTCCCACTCAAGTAATCCAAACTAGGTATCTGAAATTCTTCCCTCGTTTTGTCAAATTCCACCCCCCAAATGTCTCTTATATCTAATGCCATGTCCCAGCCTTAATTCTGACACATTTTATTTTATTTTATCAAAGGTTTTATTTATTTGACAGAGAGAGAGGGAGAGAGAGCGAGAGGGAACACAAGAAGGAGGAGCAGCAGGGGGAGAGGGAGAAGCAGGCTTCCCGCTGAGCAAGGAGCCTGATGTGGGGCTCAATCCCAGGACCCTGGGATCATGACCTGAGCCAAAGGCAGATGCTTAACGACTGAGCCACCCAGGAAACCCCCATTTTATTTTTCATGAGGACTACCTGTCCTCGCCACTGTCTCCAGGCTCCCTGTTAATATTACTTAAAATCTTTCACTGCTTTTCCTTGCTTTCTCAATAAAGAAACAACTCCTCATCAGGCTATGCAAGCTTAGACAGAACTGCTCTAAGTTTTATGACTTCTCTGATCTCATCTCTGGCAACTCAGTGCTCCAATGACATTGAAATACCTGCTTGCTGTCCCCCAAGACGGTCATGTCATTTTGTTTCTATGCCTTGGCATACTCTTCCCCTCTGACTGGGGCCTCTTCTCAAGGAGGATCACTTCAAAGAGGGAGCTGAAAGACTGTTTCCTCCCAGAGGATGTCTTTGCCTCCTCTAGCGGAGGACTCCCCCTCCCAGTTCTCAGGGCATCTTGGGTGTGGTTGATCTGATGCTACTAGCAGTGTGACTTCTGGTCAATTACTCACTTTCCTGTGCCTGTTGGCTCTTCTAAAAGATACAATAGTGACTACCTTGGGAGGGTTAAATGAGTTATGCAAAAGAACAATGCCAGGCACATGGTACATAGTCCACAAATATCAGTAATCGTTGTTCCACAATAGTATGTTCTTTTTTTTTTTTTTTTAAGATTTTATTTATTTATTTCACAGAGGGAGAGAGATCACAAGGAGGCAGAGAGGCAGGCAGAGAGAGGGGGGAAGCAGGCTCCCTGCTGAGCAGAGAGCCCGATGCGGGCCTCGATCCCAGGACGCTGAGATCATGACCTGAGCCGAAAGCAGAGGCTTTAACCCACTGAGCCACCCAGGTGCCCCACAATAGTATGTTCTTGGACTTTCCCTTCTGCTGCTGTGTGTTCGGCATTCCTTTAGGACAAAGACTGCCATGTTTAGCACTCCTTCCCCAAGGCCTAGAATGCTCTGATACATGGTAACCACTCAAATATTTGCAGAAAGAGTAAAAATAAAAAACCTCTTTACACAAAACAGGCAGAATTGAATTTTTTGCACACATAGTCTAAAATACAAATATAGCCCAAGTTGAGGCCAGAAAATGAAAAAGTGACAAAAGAAACTGAAACAGTGTTAGTCAATCTGATGACTCTATAATTTTTTTATGGCCTTTAAAAAAATGTAATGGCCATATCAGATTAAAAATTATTACAGAGGCACCTTGGTGGCTCAGCTGGTTAAGCATCTGACGTTAGCTCAAGTCATGATCTCAAGGTGCTGGAATCAGGCGTCCCCAGTCTGGCTCACCACTCAGAAGGACGTCTGCTTGTCCCTCTCCCTGCTCTCTCTCTCTCTCTCTCTCTCTCTCAAATAAATAAATAAAATCTAAAAAAAAAAAAAAATTATGACAGCAATAGTGGTTTTTTTCTGGTGGGTTAAGTATAATCATCTCTTAAACATAAACATATTAGCAATTTTAATTCTCAATTTGACACACATTATTTATCATAATTTATTAAACCATAAAGTCAAAAGCAGTGAGATAAGTCTAATTTCCTTCAGTAGCAGAAGTCTCAATGTCAACATACATATACAAATGGTCATATTTCCCAATGGCATCATATTCATTTGGATTGGTGGTTTTCCTCACATCTGATTCATCCCTATTTTGTGGAGAACATTTACACTTCACTTGTTTAAAATGTATTTGCTTCATTAAAAAAAACAACTCTTTTCACAGAATGTTTTTGTTATTGATTGATGGCCAAAGATTTAGTATCTATTTCCCTTATTATTCTTATTTTTTAGCTTCCATAGCAGTGCACTGAATTGTACTTTAAATACCACATAGCTTTCCTCAGGGAAGAGATAGAAAAGAGAAGATGGACAAATTCCAACAATTCCTTTTTAAAATGCATACACACCCATATCAGCTAGAGAGAAACAAGATTCACAAAATGAATACTCCAAGTATTGTTTGGTAGAAACAGTATCATAAATTGTGTGCCCATATATGTCACTCAGAAAAAAAAAAATCACTTCCAGAAACATATTCTTTTCCACCCAAATGTTTAAACCTGTTAAATAAGGTTGTTTCATAAGAGATTTCTTCTTTAACAATCAAAGCACCCTTTTTAGTAAGCGAAAAGTTAGCTACTATACTAGTATGAGTCACGATCACCTAAAACTGACAAATTACTATTTTCCTCTTCACTTGAATCAGTTCTACTTTCTTATTGACCAAATAGAGGCAACTTAATCAAATCATCCTAGAATCGGTTCATGAGGAAGAGAAAAAGGATGGCTTGCACACAGGGAAAAAAACCGTCAGTTAAATACTTAAAAGATGACACCTGTAAATTTTGTTACCCTACCACTAAATTTAAGACATTAGGTCTACTAGTGCTAGAAAAAAACTAATGCACCAGAATCCTTCTAATACATGAAATGGCTTTACAAAACAATTCTAAACACTAGCAACTGCCACGTGATCATAACATTAGAAAAGATTGAAGAAAGACAATTTCCCTTTTCAGGTGGAACAAAATCATGATAATATTTTTTTCTTAAGCCATTAAGTTTTGGGGTGGTTTGTTATGCAGCAACAGATGACTGAAAGCAGCAAGGAACTCCAGGGGGACCGGGTGCAGGGAGCACAGACTCCTGAGGGCTTGAAAGTCCTGGTGAATCAATACTGCCTGATGAATGGCTGTGAGGCACTGTTGGGCATAATGAAACCTGGAGAAACGTGGCATCGATGGCACACGGAAGAGATCCAGAAGACTGGAGAGCTGCATTAACGACTGACTGTAGGAGTGGCATCCTATCCTCTTGAATGTAGCTGGAGAGACCGGAGGGCTTACCTAGTTTAGTTTAGATGGGCCAGGGTTAGTAATCTATTAGAGTTAGGGTCAACGTTAAAGTGACCCTTATTTAAGGTTCACAGGTTGGTGTTGAGAGAGTATTAAAATATAAAACAAAACTAGACAAACTCTATTTTTCTTCATCTTTCATTTCTTCATAACTTTAATGACATTTTTACAGAAGGGTTACAACTCTGCAATACTCCTTAGTACCTTGCTGTAATGCAAGTGGACTGTTTTAAGGGGCAAGGATGAATAATGTATTGCTGTATAGGCCCAGCGGAAAGGACATTCACACAGAAGTGCCTCAAAGCAACTGAAGTTAAATCAAGAGCAGAATTATCTCCATTTTATTTATTTATTTTTATTTTTATTTATTTTTTTTTTAAAGATTTTATTTATTTATTTGACACAGAGAGATTACAAGTAGGCAGAGAGGCAGGCAGAGAGAGAGGAGAGAGGAGGAAGCAGGCTCCCTGCTGAGCAGAGAGCCCGATGTGGGCCTCGATCCCAGGACCCTGGGATCATGACCTGAGCCGAAGGCAGAGGCTTTAACCCACTGACCCACCCAGGCGCCCGAATTATCTCCATTTTTGGGATGAAGTAAAGGCATACTACTATAGTTGACTCTTGAACGGAACAGGTTTGAACTGGGTAGGTCCACTTACATGTGGATGTTTTTTGATAAATAGAGTACAGTACTGTAAAATGTATTTTCTTATGATTTTCTTCTTTTCCTCTAGTTTACTTGACTGTAAGAATATAGCATATAATACATACAACACACAAAATATGTGTTAATTGACTGTTACTGGTGAGGCGTCCAGTCAAAAGTAGACTATTAGTACTTAAGTGTACGGGGAGTCAAATGTTATACACGGATTTTTGACTGTGTGGTAGTCAATGCTCCTAACCCCTCTGCTGTTCAAGGTCAACTGTACTAAGGAGTGATGTCACTTGTGACTCAAAAGGGTAATGATGCTGTGAGGTTGCATTTCACAAAACTCCAAAGTCTGTACATTAGAAATAATGACATGAACATACTGATATTTTTACCTTATACACAAAACCTGAAATGTGTATCCAAAGAGTCATGATAATTTCACAGTAACTGTAAAGCTGGCCAAAGAAAGGAATTGAAATTGTTTTTATACTGCTGCCACAGAGCAGTGCCACTTTACCTGGCACAAAGAAATATCTATCCTTTGTTGAGACCTTGTTATTATGAAATCCTGAAGAACTTACACTTGATGTAAAATGCTACCAGCTGATCTCTAAATAAACTAAGCACACACACAGTGTTGTCCCCAGGATAACTGGAGTTTTTTAACCTTTAAAAAATACTTTTCTGTATAATAAATGTTAGTATAAAGGCCATTAATTTCTTATGTTAAGTTACACTGGTAGGTGGATGTACTTCTCTAGCTAACATATACTGCTATTTGGATTTAAATGCTACCACTTAAAAGATTACAGTCTTGGTTGGTATTAAAAGTTGAAATGAAATAAAAGCATTTATTTTTCTGAGGGAAATTGTATTAAAGCTAGTCTTTGATTTAAAGAATAGGTTAGGGGCGCCTGGGTGGCTCAGTGGGTTAAAGCCTCTGCCTTTGGCTCAGGTTATGATCTCAGGGTCCTGGGATGGAGTCCCACATAGGGCTCTCTGCTCAGCAGGGAGCCTGCTTCCTCTTCTCTCTCTGCCTGCCTCTCTGCCTACTTGTGATCTCTCTCTCTGTCCAATAAATAAAAAAAATCTTTTTTTAAAAAAATAAAGAATAGGTTATAGGGACACCTGGGTGGCTCAGTCGGTTGAGCATTTGCCTTCAGCTCGGGTCATAATCCCAGGGTCCTTGGATAGAGTCCCACATCAGGCTCTCTGCTCAGTGGGGAGTTTGCTTCTCCCTCTGCCCACTACTTCCCCTGCTTGTGCTTGCTTGTGAGCATGCTCTCCCTCTCTCTGACAAAATAAATAAATAAAATCTTCAAAAAAAAAATAAAGAATAGGTTATATACTTTAGGTTATGTATTTTAAAAAGCAACATGCTTGGGGTGCCTGGGTGGCTCAGTGGGTTAAAGCCTCTGCTTTCAGCTCAGGTCATGATCTCAGGGTCCTGGGATCGAGCCTGCTTCCTCCTCTCTCTGCCTGCCTCTCTGCCTACTTGTAATCTCTCTCTCTCTCTGTCAAATAAATAAAATCTTAAAAAAAAAAAAAGCAACATCCTTAAAGAATGTTTTTTAAATAGAAACGTTTCGAAAAAAAAAAGATTGTTTTAATAGAAACATCACCAAAAAGAACAAAGAATTCTAAAACTCACCCCCAGATGTACTCCTCAGAAAGCTCAATAATAACATTTGTCGATCTAAACATCTTTCAGTATTATTAAGTGGAAAAAGAAGATTGATTTAAAAAAGTACACAAAATGGGATCTTAATATACGTATCATTTAAAATAACCCAATTTTGCTTAATTTAACAGATGATAAAACCAAAGGAATAAATAAAATTTTATTTAAACAGCAGAAATGTCAAGTAATCCTTTGAGTTTAAGAAAAGGATTAGAAAGGCTGGTGCTTCAGCTCTACATCGCATCTGTCCTTCTCCTGTGAATGATGAAATTTGCCTTGAGCTTCCTTCGAGATTTTCATTACCTATTATATTTTTAGCCAATTACAACACATTCCGATCTGCAATATTGATACTATGGATACTTTTAAAGGCATGGAATGAATTTGATGAATTTAAAAATAAACATAAATCCCCATACCAACAAATTTTAAAGTGATCTTTTTAAGGCAGTCTAAATTGTGTACTGCTGCAAATGTGCTATGTAGCCAATCTGACAAATGTGATATTTTGCTGTTGGCTAGACTTTGTCTCACATGCTAGCTGGGAACATGAAATTTCCAAGGTGAATTTCATGAAACACTACTATAGAGAATGCTGTAACAAAATCCAGACATTCCATCCACTACATTCCTTTCCTCTAATACTTCTGTAATTCAATCTAAAAAGACCAAGCAAGTCTGTCTGGGAAGATCACTGCTTTAGCCACCACTAATGTTGCTTATTGCTAAGCTTCAGATGTTTTCTGGGTACTCAAATACGCTGAAATCACTGAAAACCTAACTAAGGATATTTTACAATTTCTCTCTCCTTGTTTTAAATGGTAACAATTCAGCAACTCAATTCTGTGATAGTTTCTGGACACTACTATTTCTCAAAATCCTCAGTAGGTTTTCTCTTTCATAATCTCTAGAGCAAAGATTTTCAAACCTGGTTGTACATTCTAATCACCTAGGGAGTTTATTTATTTATTTATTTATTTATTTGTTTGTTTGTTTGTTTGTTTGTTTGTTTGACAGACAGAGAGAGGTCACAAGTAGGCAGAGAGGCAGGCAGAGAGGCAAGCAGAGAGAGAGGAGGAAGCAGGCTCTCCGCCAAGCAGAGAGCCCGATATGGGCCTCGATCCCAGGACCCTGAGACCATGACCTGAGCCGAAGGCAGAGGCTTTAACCCGCTGAGCCACCCAGGCGCCCTGGGGAGCTTTTTAAACTAAGAATGTCCAGGCCTTATTCCAGATCAATTAAGTCAGAATCTCTGAGGATGGAGTCTGAGAAAGTTGTTTCAGAAACCTTTTAAATACCATATAGTGCCTTGTGAGTTCTTACTCTAAATGAAAAATCCAAGGCATCTCTATGTAAATAGATCTCTTAATTAAACCCATGTTCAGAAACAGTGAAAATAATTCTACTAAAATTTTTAAGAGGTGAAAGTTATCACTCTATCAACCATATTTCTCATAAATAGCATCCATTTTCAACATTTGTAAAGCTACAGAACTGCTTTTCTGGTTCCAAAGTAATAATTTTAAAGTATCTCATCATACAAAACTTCTTTTTAAAGGGTAAATAAGGTTAGAAAATCTCGTCTGCTTATCAGGAAGGTTTAGGATTAGTTTGAGGGATTAAATGTTAGAAAAACCCAAGACTGACTGACAAAATCTTAATAAAACAAGAATCTGGCAAAGAGTAAAAGAAATTAACGGTCACTGATTTCAGAGCTCATTTACATGCTAACTTCTTTTTCTTGTTTTTTAGTTTATCCCCAGCTTTCAAATCTTTTATTTTATTTATATTTTTATATTTGTTTTATATTATAAAATATTTATATATAATACAATATGCATTATACATATTTATAAATATATAATGCATTTATTATATACTTATATACTATGTATTTTATCTATTTATATATAATATTTATATTTACTATTGTTTATTTTATTTCATGCATTCCCAATCATGTTTCATAGGAAATGTTCCATAATACCAGCACATGCTTGGGCTTTTGGCAACATTTCTGCACTTGTTACAGAAGCTATTGACTCCTTTTCTGACTTCCTTCTTTTTAAACCATTCTCTCAAAATCCTCCAGGATTCCTCACTCAAATTGGCCCAAACTCCCCACATTTAAAGAAAAAAAAAAGTGTTATTCAAACTAAGTTGGCCACCCTGTTGGTATTTCTGGGAGACTGCTAGAATAGTACAGAACTATGGAAAACTTTTAAAGTTAAAGGTAGTAAATTTATTTACTTTGCCTTTCCAACTAGAAATCTCTGCAGACAAATCTGCAAATCTACTAGCTAATCATCTCCCAATCACGTTCCTGAGATGTTGCAAGGTTCTGAACCTCCCCCTCCAAGTGAGCACAGCACATGGAATGACAAGGGAGCGAGGGGACAGCCTAACAGGCCAAATAATTCCTGGCCATCAGTGGGTGACAGATGTCTCAGCCAGGTCACCCCACAGCAATGCTGACCACATGGAAAATACAAGCTCTCTCTGATTTTCCATTTTCCTCCTTTTCTATAAATGAGGCTCAGCATGCATAAGAAATCAGAGCTGGACCCATCCCAGATTCTAGGACTAATCTCACCTCCTTTGTAATAGTGGGGAATGACTCTGAAACATAACCTGAAAGTTAAATTATTCTTATGGAGCCATTAGGGAGTTTCAAGTAATGTAGTATTTCTGAGCAACTGAGCTCTCCAAATGAACAAACAACATCATTAGGAATACAAAGCAGACTACAGAGTTAAGATTATGATTCCACGTCTCAACATTAACACTCTCTTAGATCTGCTTTAGTCTGGAAGTAGCTATAGTGAAGGCACATGAATTTATACATTTTTTAGACATCGAGTTGCTTTTTATAGCAATATCCCACATATCAAATGGATAGACAAGAAAACTACCACTATCTGAAAATGTGAGGGGGAGGGGGGCAAGAAAGCTCTTAAGTGTTTATGTAACTACTTCTAGAACCTCAAAAATCTTTTGGATCTGTAGGAAATTGGACATTCTTCATTGGACTCATACCAGCTTTGAGAAAAAGAAGGGGCTAGAGACAGCCTGCCTGGTGATTTCATAGGGGTTCTGGCCTTCTGTTCACAAACTCTTCATGACAGGTGCAGCCCCTTCCCTCCCTCCATCTGGGGCCTGGCTAAGCACTAAAACTGGCCTCTACACCAGCAAGAAGCATATGGGCTGGGACAGGGGCAGCATCTCCTTTCTGATGGTATCTGCTCCCCGTTGTCTAAGCTTGTCCCTTTAATTACTGTATCTTTGTCCTGACTTACTGTGTCAAGCATTTCTTCTTTTTTTTTTTTTAAGATTTATTTATTTATTTGGGAGAGAGAGAGAGCGAGCAGGTGGGGGGATGGGCAGAGGGAGAAAGAAAATCCTCAAGTAGATTCCCCGCTGAGCAGAGCGCCCAACCTGGGTCTTGATCCCAGGATCCTGAGATCATGACCTGAGCTGAAATCAAGAGCCGGCTGCTTAGCCGACTGAGCCACCTAGGCGCCCCACCCCAAGTATTTCTTAAATGTGATAGTTGATAGGAAGAAAATATGACACACACTTACTTCTAAGTCATGAAGCACAATGAAATGAGCCAGTTATCCAAAATCAAGACAGAATACCACTGCTATCATCGCTTCTGAGCTTTTTCCTTTGCTAGGGTATTCCCTCAGAGGTGACTGATCCTAAAACTTGTGTTTAACATTCTCTTTTCATTTTGGACAAATAGATTTGCCATAAATATATATATCTCATATATTGTTCAGTCTTACCTTTGTTGGGGTCTTTAAAATGGTAACCTACTACATGTAACCCCATCTGGCTTATTTTTCTTAAAAACAAACAAATAAAAAAACCCCCAAAACAAAAAAAAAAACAAGTCACTATAATTTCCCTAACAGTCATCCATGTTGCTACTTGTAAGTGATATCTCATTCAGCTTTACTGCTGTGTAATATTCCATTATGCAGATATACATTCATTTACCCAGTCTCCTCTCCATGTAAACTAGTATTCTTGGTAGATTCTCACTTTAAGAACTTTCCTATGAATATCCTGCAGGTATCAAGGTCTAACCAGGTAGTGAAACTGCTGGGTTGCAGGGTATGTGAATGATGAACACTCTAAGTTTCCAGAGCTGTTACATCTTCCTCTCCTGCCATTCCCAAAAAATGTTGTTCTGCCCATCCTTGCCAACACTTGGCATTTTCAGACTTCTTAATTTTTGCAATGTAGAATGTGTGAAATGGAATTTCAATGCGGTCTTAACTTACATTTTCTTGAAAACTAATGAGTTTTGTGATTCTTTTTATATGTCTAGTTGCCATTGGTTTCATCTTCTAGGAGATGCCTTTTACTTTCGTCCCATTTTTTTTTTTAGATTGTTAATCTTCTTATTGATTTTAAGGAATTCTTTACATCTTCTATTATACTTCGTCATTTATGTTACAAAGCTGTCTGCATTCTTCACCCTCACTGGGCCACAATTCTAGTGCTGGCTCCCATTATACCTTCCTTTCCAGCCCCCAAACTACTGAGGAATTGAGAAAACAGCAATATGTGTTTCCAAATAGAGTTTTAAAACATATATCCTAAAAATGGATATTTAAAATAATTGGATATCTTTTCACAGAGATTAGCAAAGATAAAATTGTCAGGGATGGCACAGGTGGTAGAAATACACACTCAACTACCACTGTTAAGAACATAAAGTGAATCTTGCTCTTGATAAGGGTAGGGATACGTGAGTATACACATTTGACAAAACTCACTGAAATTATTGCATGCAAATTCTATCACATAGGTAGGTGGTGTGGCATACTGGTTCAGGTCCAGCTCTAGAGCTAGCTCTAGAGACTTAGCTCTGTCACTTAGTAAGCTATTTTGCTTCTCTAAAGCCTTGGGTTTCTTAACGGCAAAATGGGGTAACAGTAGTACCTGTATTATTAGGGCTGTTGTGAGATATAAATGAAATTGTGTGAAAGTGCTTAGAATAACGCCTGATGCAGGAGCGTCAGACATATGTTAAGCTGCATTTATCAATCATTTACAGTTTGTTGTAGGGTCTGAAAAGTTCTTCTCTACCAAATTGGAACTGTAATGACATTCTCTTCTAAAAGTTTAAATATTTTAGTTTTCACATACAGGCAGGTAGTCCACTTATAATTTATTATTGAGTTTGATGTGAAATAAGAATGTAATTTCATCTTTTCTTCTGAGAGATAACCAAGTTGTTGCAACACTATTTATTAAGTTACCCATCCTTTCCCACTAATTTTGAGTACTACTCTGTCACATCCAATTTCCACACATGCTGGGTTAGTTTCTGGATTCTTGATTATGTTCCCTTAAGTTTATCGTCAATCACTGTCTCAATTCCTACATTATAATCAAACTTGATATATAATAAATAGGACAAGTCTTCCTTGTTTTTTACAACTGTCTTACTGATTGCTGGGGTTTTACTCTCTCCTGTGAACCTTAGATCATTAGGTTCCATTAAAACAACAATAAAAATCCTGTTGGAATCCACTGAATTTATAGATTTAGCTGGGAAGAAGTGATAATCATTAGCTAATACTGATCCATTAACATGGGCTATCCATTTAGATCTTCTTTTAACTTTCATGTTTTACAACTTTCTTTACAGTTTTGTCCCTAGTGTTACAGACTCTTTTAAAAGGAGAATGCAATCTGTGTACATTTACTGTCATTACTGACATATTTGAACCCATTTCCTGCATCTTTTTTTCGTCCATATGTCCTCCATCCCCTGTCCCCTTTATTTTGGACTTCTGTATCCCAATAGCCTCCTTCTCCCCGCCCTCCCCCACCCAATGGTTTGGAAACTATAGATAAATAATAAATAACCTTTTAAATTGTTTCTCTGCATGTGACTAAGGCCTTACTGTTGTCTCCTCGCCTTTATTGAGAGTGAAAGGAAAAAGAAGTACTAGAAAAAAAGGTGAGAGAAACATAAAGGGGAGGACCAGAGACATTGAGGACGTACTTTGAACTGGGGAGTGGAACTGAACACTTGAAGGGACAGGGCTGCGTGCTTTCCTTCCTCCTTTATATTTCGTAGTCATTTGAGATAACCAAGGTCTGTTTTTATTGTAACTATTACTGTTAAAATAGCTTACCACTTTTGTTTTTCTGATTGGTTTTAGGTGAGCTATTTTAGTTGAAGCACTACAAGGACTTGTCACTGGCCAAAATTTAAGGTAATGGGGTATAGATCACCGGAAGACGGTACATTTTATTTCTTAAACTAAGGAGACCATTTGAAACAAAGCAGTACTTGCATCATGTTTAACCACATGAAATAATACAAGACTTAGGATTCAAAAATTCCTAAAAAGTATTAAATCATGACAAGAAAGCGTGAACTACGTGTGTGAGGGTGGGGGGGGGTGTATCTCCAATTAGTATTTCTGTCATTTACTTGGCAAGGAAAAGACCAGATACCCTATCAGAATATTTTTATACAAAGGCCACTTTTCTCATATAATTTTATTTAATGCCTTAATGTTTTCAGGTTAAGATTTACACACTTCTAAGTCCCTTTTTTTTTTCTAAGTCCCTTTTATATGGATCGAGGGGTCTCTCTTTAAAGGATACTTTTCCCTACCCATTAATGATCCACTAAACAAACACCTTAAAAACACCATCATTTCTATTTGCAAGATTAATTTAGATTGAAAGGACTTATATTTCAGAAAACGAGAAATAAAAACTAAGGTTGATGGGCGCCTGGGTGGCTCAGTGGGTTAAAGCCTCTGCTTTCGGCTCAGGTCATGATCTCAGCGTCCTGGGACCGAGGCCCACATCGGGCTCTCTGCTCAGCAGGGAGCCTGCTTCCTCCTCTCCCTGTCTCTCTGCCTGCCTCTCTGCCTACTTGTAATCTCTCTCTGTGTGTCAAATAAATAAATAAAAAAAAATCTTAAAAAAAAAAAACTAAGGTTGATGAAAACTAATGATTTTTAAAAATGCAAATAAATATTAAACAAATAACAATTAGAGGAGGTTTGTTCAGCAATACTGAGATTAGTTGGTGTCCCCAAAAGAAAACAAAACTATGGGCACAAAGGAGCAAAGAACTGATCACGGCAAGTATGACCCCCATTAGAAAAATATCACAAGTTCTCTTCTGTTCTCATATCTGCACTGTCTTTAAATCCACACTCAAGGATGCCTACTGCTTACTGTTTCTGTAGGCCTCTGGAAGTTTAAACTTCAGTTTATCCACTTCACAGTTTTGGTGAAAGTGTATTCTAAATTTTGGGAATCCTAAAGATTGGTGATTAAAGTTTGATGATGAAAGTGTCACATTAGCAGAATTTTTAGCATATAATTTATTCAGTGCTGTATACATTCATGCTATTTTTTAATGCCAAAGAATGCCAGTTATTACTAATCATCACTGATATTCATGTAATACAAGGGTAATGGATTCACTTATTTAAATATCCAAGTAGTTTTTTTCACCTTAGATTTTATTTAACTTTCTGAGTATAGTTGGCACACGATATTACATTAGTTTCAGGTGTACAAGATGGTGATTCAATTTCTCTATAGCTTATGCTACGCTCACCACAAGCATAGTCACCATCTGTCACCATATAACCCTATTACAATACCACTGACTGTATTTTCTATGCTGGGCTTTTTATTCCTATGACTTATTCACACCATAAATGGAAGCCTGTCTCCCACTCCCCTTCATAGATTTGGCCCATCCCCCCACCTTCCTTCCTTCTGTCAACCATCAGTTTGTTCTTTGTAAATATCTAAGCAGTTTTATTAAATACAAAATAGTTCACAGCTTCTCACAGAAAAGTAATTTATCTATGGCTCAACATAGGAAGCATACAAGTAATATAGACAAGATCTTCACTGAGGGTTCTACTCTCCCTTTCCTGCCCCCAGTGATGGAGAACACACTGCTCTCATGAGGTTGTCAGTGTCAACGGTGAACAACTCTGGGTATTAGAAAGCTTTCCCTTATATACTAAAATAAAACTGTCTCCCCTATAACATCTATCTATTGCCCTAAACTTATACTCACAATAAGGGAAATACTCTCTCCCCCTTGTGACAACTTTTAAATTGAGATATTTTGTCAGACATTAATTTTTCTCCTTTTCTAATCTAATCCTTAAAGCCTCCCTGGCATTTTAGTTTTTCTCAGGATATGTAAAAGAGATTGTTACAAGCTGAACTGTGCCCCTCTAAAAAAGATACGAAGGAGTCCTAATCCCCACTACCTCAGAATGTAACCTGATTTGGTAATCATGTTAAAATGAGGTAATTAGACTAGGGCCCTCACCCAAAGCGACTTCCGTTCTTTATAAAAAGGGGAAATTTAGACACAGAGACCTTCACAAAAATGAAGGCAGAGATGGGGGTGATGGTCTATCAGCCATGGAATGACAAAGACTGCCAGCAAACTACCAGAAGCTGAGAGAGTCTTGGAACAGATTCTCCCTCACAGCCCTGAGAAGGAACCAAGGAATCTATTGATACCCTCGCCTTGACTTTTAGCTTCCCGAACTGTAAGACAATAGATGTCCGTTAGTCAGGCCGCCTGGTTTCTGGTATTTTGTTATAACAGCCCCAGCAACCTAATACATTTCTCAGAAATGTGACATGATATAAGGTTAAGGAAATTTTCCACAGCAGAATGCTTGGTTTTGTTTACGGGTGAGAATAATTCTTTCCTAAAATAGACTTAACATTACTTGGAAACCTAAATGCTCTCAGCAATAATATATCTGAATGCTTCCTGAAATTATGTTTTGAACTATTGGTTAGTACAAGCTCATTATGTTTAGTTTTTTCCTATGACTTTTGCTTTCATGATTTCCTCAGGATCTCTGCTTTTGTAGAGCTGATGAAACTGTTAATGGTAAGAACAGCAAATACTGGTAACTCTTGGCTCCGTGTTCAAATCCTAATATCTGAACAACTTATTGGACCAAGAAAACTATAACCTGTAAACTACACTTTATTTACAAATTTAGAAAATAAGGAATATAAGAGTTGATGGGCAGAATATATGACCATATAAATTATTTTCAAAGTATACTGTATTGGCAATTTTCATCAATTTTGGGAAATTCTCTGTAAATACTGAAACAGAAATTAATTTTGAAATGCTAAAAAAATTAAGATCAGCAACAATATTTCATATATAAAATTCTTAAACAAGAGATATCCTGAGATGGTTATGAATTCCCAAATACCACTTTATAGCCTATAATTTCTCCCACAAAGTACACTGGAGCAGCAAACAAAGCCATTTTCAAAATGGAAATGCTGATCAGACTGTGCCTTGTAAGGGATCACTTCAGTTGAACTTTCTGTAATGATGGAAATGTTTTACTTCTGTGCTAGTAGGTAGTTACTAAGCTCAAATGTCTATCGAGCACTTGAAAAGTGGCTAGTATAACTGAGGAACATAATGTTTAACTATCTAAATAGCCACAAGAGTCTAGTGGTACCAGGTTTTTTTTTAAGATTTTATTTTTTATTTTATTCATTTGAGAGAGAGAGAAAGAGAGAGACAGAGAGGAGGAGCACGGGGAGGGGTAGAGGAAGAGGGGAAGTCAACTCCCCTCTGAGCAGGTTGCTCCAAGAGGCGTGGGGCTCCATCCCAGGACCCTGAGACCATGACCTAAGCCAAAGTCAGAGGCTTAACCAACTGAGCCACCCAGGTGCCTGTCGCTACCATATTGAACAGCACAGCTTTTAGGTTCATTCCCTCCCGTACATATTTTTCTTCTCTTTTCATTTAAGAGTGGTTCTCAGCCAGTGGCAATTCTGCCCACTAGGTAACATATGGCAATACCTGGAGACATTTTTGGCTGTCATAACTGGGAGGCACCAAAGGCATCTAGTGGAAGAGAGGGCAGGGGTGCTGTGAAACATCCTACAGTGAACAAGACAGGCATCCCGAGAAAGGATTATCCAGTTCAAAATGTCCAAAGTGCTAGAGTAAGAAACCTAGACATATTTAAAAGATCTTCAAATGATTTTTTTTTTTTAAAGATTTTATTTATTTATTTGACACAGAGAGAGAGATTACAAGTAGGCAGAGAGGCAGGCAGAGAGACAGGGAGAGGAGGAAGCAGGCTCCCTGCTGAGCAGAGAGCCCGATGCGGGCCTCGATCCCAGGACGCTGAGATCATGACCTGAGCCGAAAGCAGAGGCTTTAACCCACTGAGCCACCCAGGCGCCCAAGATCTTCAAATGATATTAAAAATACTTTGGGGCGCCTGGGTGGCTCAGTGGGTCAAAGCCTCTGCCTTCGGCTCAGGTCACGATCTCAGGGTCCTGGGATGGAGGCCTGCATCGAGCTCTCTGCTCAGCGGGGAGCCTGCTTCCTTCTCTCTCTCTGCCTGCCTCTCAGCCTACTTGTGATCTCTCTCCCTCTGTGAAATAAATAAATAAAATCTTTAAAAAAAATACTTTGCATATCATTATGAATGGCTGTATAATATTCTAACATTAGCTAGTCTGATCTTAAAATCTTTTGCCACTGTTCAATATTTCCATCCCAACTGCTGTTTTCTCTGTCCAGTCTCTTAGCAAGTACACTACTTCACCTGATTTTCAGTCATAGTGGCCTCTGTAAATTTCACATGACTGAAGCTGATAACTTTACTTCAGTAATAGGAATAAGTATGCATAAACTCTTAACCATTTTATAAACATGAAGACATTTATAACACAGTAACTTTTACTTTTAACCTTTTATTTAACTTTACAAATACATGGAAAGGGCTAGGTTTAGTGCAAAGGCATAATCAATGACATAAAGAGTTCATGTTCCACTTAACAGACTCAGCAGTAATCTTCCACTCAACAAAACAGTAATATATTTAGGATATTTATTTATTTATTTGACAGAGAGGGACACAGTGAGTGAGAGAGGGAACACAAGCAGGGGGAGTGGGAGAGGGAGAAGCAGGCTTCCCTCCAAGCAGGGAGCCCAATGAGGGCTCGATCCCCTGACCCTGGGATCATGACCTGAGCAGATGCTTAACTACTGAGCCACCCCAGAACCCCTATTTAAGATATTTAAATTACCTATTTATGCCATTATTATTATAAGGCACTCTTTATTTGAACATGATAATCTATAACAAAAGAGAATATAAAAATCTCCATCCTTAGAGGGTTCAAAAATGCAGTGGAAGAAGAAATAGTTAATATAGCCACAGTCACAAAAAATGAACAAAAGCAAATTGTTTCTGAGATGAAGGCTAATAAAGGAATCTTGTTGGAAGTTCTGGCCTCTGCAATGAAAACAAGACACAATAGTTTAGGATGTGTTTTCTGTCTTAACGAAGGAAGACAGAAAAGATGACCTCTTAATAGGGCATTCATGACAAATTATATTTTTAAGACTTTAATGTGTTCGATTTCCTCAAAAATCTTGCTCCTATTTACCTTATTTTCATGGCCTAACTGCAATTTCTGTAAGTATCCTATTCTTAGACACAACTCCTAAACATTTCAGTTATTCACATGATAAATCTCATCAAAACTGGAAAATAAAATCTAACTTAGCCTAATTAAAAGGTGGTAAATTAAGCCATCACTGAGATTTTACAACCATTTGAAAGTATGTTAAGCTCATATCAAGGAAGAAAACTATCACTTATAAATTGCAACTGTCCTCAAACTTCCACAAGGATATAAAAATTACTCAAGATGTTTTTCATTAGGGACGCCTGGGTGGCTCAGTCAGTTAAGCAGCTGCCTTTGAGTCAGGTCATGATCCCAGGGTCCTCGGATAGAGTCCCACATCGGGCTCCTTGCTCAGCAGGGAGCCTGCTTCTCTGCCTCTGCCTGCCACTCTGCCAGTTTGTGCTCTCTCCCTCTCTCTCTGACAAATTAATAAAAATAAAATCTTTAAAAAAAAGGATGTTTTTCATTAATCCTACGTGATCTCAACACACAAAGGGGAGAAGCAGGACGCTATTACAATAACATTTTTAAGAGATGATGCTGGCTTGGACTAGAGTAACATAAGTAAAGCTGATGAAAACTGGTGGGATCCTGTGTATATTTTGAAGGTAGAGCCAACAAGATGTGCTGTAGGATTCAATGTAGGTAATGAGAGGAAAACTGGCATCAAGGATAATCCCAAGGTTTTTGGCCTGACCTACTGGAAGGACTAAGTTGTCATTAATTGAGCTGGTATAGGCTGCCAGGGAAACCAGATGGGGAAAGAAATTCAGAAGCTCAGTTTTGGGTATCTTAAGTTCAAGATGACTTTCGGATGTTTCCAAGCAAAGTAGGCACCTGAAAATATGTATGATCATGAGGTCGGTACAGAGGTCTGGGTTGGAGATGTGCATTATGAGAGTCCTCATAGAAAAGGGAAAAAAAAAATCTAGGAACTGAGCTCCTGGACCTGCCAACTTTAAGAAGTCAGGGCATGTGGAGGAATGTGGCAAGGGAGATGGAGTAGGGAGTGGCCAGTGAATACAAAAACAAGGTTTCTTGGAAACCAAGTGAAGAAAGCACTTCAAGGACAGAGTGAGCAACTGTACCAAAAGCTCCTGATAAGTTAGATGAGGACCAAAGAACTTGGTCACATGGAGGTCACCTCTTGACCTAGAGAATGGCAAATCAGTGGAGGAGTTGGTGGTAAAGCCTACATGATGTGGGTTCGAGAGTGACTCAAAGGAGAGGAAGTGGAGAAAGTATATATATATTGTTTTGTTTTTGCTTTAAAAGGCGTGGAGGAGAAAAATGGGATAATAAGATGAAAGTCGGCTGAAAGAATTTTTTGCTAAACGGGAGAAATAATAGCATGTTTGCTGACAAAGATCTAGGAGAGAGGGAAAACATGCTGGAAAGAAGGGGGGAAATTGGTGGAGTATGGTTTTTAAGGTATATAATTTAGACTTTAAAGATACCCATTAAATATAATCGAAGAGGATCAATTTACTTCTGCCAGATAATACAATTATGGCAGAACAAAAGTGTTATTAATGTAAGAAGGGAAATACAGACATATGGAATTAAAAGGTCTCCAAATTAATCCAATTCTATATGAGAAAGTAGTACTTATCAAATGTCTAGCATAATTAGTATTCTATATTTAGAAGTGAAAAAGAAATCACAACATAAAAAATTAACAAGTTGAACTGTATTAAAACTATAGATTCTAACTAAAAAATAAAATATCTAAAGAGAAGTGTAAATTGAGAAACATTTAAATCAAATATGACTTAAGGTTACTTAGGTAAGGAGCGCGGACAAACAAGTAAATTATCAAGTAACCAAGAAATAAATGGGTAAAGTAAATACAGAATATTCGTAAACAGGAGATACAAGACATATCAGGACAAATGTTAAATCTTGCTAATAGTAAAATGCAAAAGAAACAATGAGATCTGTTACATTTATTAGGAAAATATAAAAAATTAAAACACCCAAATCTGGCTACACTGTGAGAAAGACAGGAATCATACATTGTTGGTGGCAATGTAAAATATTAACATCCTTTTGGGTAACAATTTGGCAATTCATATCAATAGTCATAAAAATATTCATGGCCTTTGACTCAAATACTCCCCTTGGATATTCAGCCTAAGAAAATACTTAAAGAAAAAAGTATATATAAATGATGTTCACCATAGCATTATTACTTATATTAACATTAGATATGATTATGAAATATTAAATGTGAACTAAAAGAAAAATTTTAAAAATGGGCTATGAAAATTATGAATTTTGGCCTGATTGGAGAAGAGATAAAATATGATTTCAGATAACACAGAAGATGCTTACAATATAGTAAGAATAATATAAAACTTTTTTCTTACTATACTCTAATAACAACTATGTCACCTACAATGAGACAAAAAAAATGTAAATTGAAAACAGTTAAACATTCAGTATGCTGGGACTGTAGGGGAATATATTCTCCCTTGTTCTGATAACAACTACTACTACTTATTGAATATTTACCATGTGTCCAATGCTGGACTATAAACATTATGTATATGGACACATTTAATCCTGTGGGGTAGGTTATAGACAATAAATGGCAGAGCTGATATTTGAATTCAGGCAGTCTTTCATCCTGATCTTAATCATGTGATATATACCCAAATAAGAAAAGTTCTAAAAGTGGGATTTCTCTCATCCTGTAAGAGTCATGTTTCAAAAGGTAAGGTATAGGTAATCACAAATGAACGAAATATCACTTGGTAATCTCAGGCTACCATCCCTTAATGATTGCTAACTAACTTTTTAATCTTGTCTGAAAGTTAAAAATGACTTTCAACAGAATGGAAAAACAAAACAAAATAAAACCATTTCATACCATTACAGAATGCTAGAGCTGTACAAGAGTTTAGATTACCAGATCCCTTTACCTCTACAGAGAAAGAAACTGAGGTCCCTAATCAGTGAGGGGCTGAGTCAAGGTTATTCAGGTGGTTAATATAACTAAAGTTAGTTCTAAATTCCAGGTTTCCTGATGATAGCCCAATATTTCTTTCTATACTATCTTATTCCCTTTCGCCATAAAAAATATCTGTATTATATTTTTTAAGTGCAGAATAAATGTCAGGCAGCACATCTGGTGTTTTACACCACCTTACAATAGCTTTAATACAATGGTTTTAAGAGTAGTTTAACATCACAACCATTTTAAGAAGACCGTGAAGCTCAGATGAGTTTAGCACATTGCCCAGGAGCACGCAGCTATTAAGTGGCATCCAGATCTGATTCCAAAGCCAGTGTTCTTCCTCTGATATCTGCTACAAGGTGTGGGGAGAAAGTGTTCATGCACACAGAGAGCTCTGGTTATGGAAGTTCCTTGTGTACCCTGCGAGTGCCACCAAAGGTTTACATTGAGAGAGCTGTCTGATCTTTCTTCAGACTCAGGACTAAGCTGGCTGTACCAGTGGGTTAAAAAGAAGGTAAATAAATTCTATCTCCTGGCATGAAAAAAAGTTTCCAAGTGTGTGTTGATCCTGGGATTGGGCTTTCGTGTCCCTTTGGTTACAATCAAGGGAGTAGAAAACATTTAGTACTTAGAGACTGAGAATTGAGGAGCATAGGGGCAAAAATATAATGATGCTCGTATTCTTGACAATTGTGCTTTCTAGTATGTTAATGGTTCAATGGCTCAAGAAATACAATTCCGTGACCTTTTCTCCCTCATATTTTTGTTTTTCTTTTGCCTCACACTTCAAATTCCATAGATGATAGCAAGGCAGGCTCTAATCTCCTCTCTCCAGTTGTCTTTAGTGTTTCTTCATTTACAACCATCTCACTCAGCAAGGGAATCTTCCAAAGCCACCACTGCCTAACAAAGTTTATCACTTTTCCCTTAAATTCCTTGAAAACAGGCCCTACTCTACCTTTCCAGCTGTCTCTCTCTCCAGTCCCTCAAGTTCCCTGTAACTCAACTGGACTTTCCCTCCTCTGTGTTTTGGCTCACAATGATCCCTTTATCTGGAATCCTTTACTCTTTCATCTTTGGCTGTCTAAATTCAGATGGTCCTCTAAGGTCTATCTCAAATGTAATCTCCCTTGTTTGTTCTGATTCTCCAACCAGGTATAATTCCCTCCTTATCTAACCCCTACAGCACTGGGTATAAGTCTTACAGGACTTGACATTGTCACCTGTACTGTAGGTATCAGTGTAACTGATCTGTCAGTTCCATTAACATCAACACTATTACTTTTTGTGTTATAGGTAGCACCTAGAAAATACTTTCATATTCACAGTCGATGATCAAAAACAAAAATTTGAGTTGAGTAATGCAAACTACATCAAAGTACTTCACAATTTTCCGTTAAGAAAATAAAATTTCTCAAAGGAAACCAGAGTTAAAAAATAGTAAGAGCTACTTCAATTTCTAGGTGCAGACACACACCTGATATACAATTTCTAGGTGCAGACATGCACTTGATAAACATCTACTAGGTCAAGAAAGGTATTGCCTGTATTATGTAAATGACACTCAAAGGTTTAAAAAGGCTAAATATATATATATCTGAAGACTTCTGTAGTATGCTTTTATTTCCTGACTTTTAGTTCTGTACAGATGAACGCAGGTAGCTCTGAAGCTTTAAATCTAGAACCTGTAGGGAGGTAGGACAAACTTCATTAAGACAATCAAATATAAATTTAGAGGGCCATTGCAAATCAGGTTGAACAGAGCTACTAAGTGACTGATTCACTCTCAAAGAAAAAGCCAAAACTCGCAGAAAATTTAGCTCCTTCTTCCCAGTGAAAAACAAAATATGAAAATCTGGTAATGTTATTTTTTCCACATTCTAAATAAAGCTCATCAGAGAAGCCTGCTGCCTCACAAAAACATTTCATAAAGGTACTGAGGTAATATTACTCCTACAGAGATCATGAATAATGAATCCAGGGGCCCCTGGCTGTACCTACGTCATTGTTTAGTGACTTTTTTTTTTTTTTGAAGAGCAGGGGAGGTAAGGTGAGGAGGATGGGAGAAAATCAGTTTAAATTGTAGTCAAACCAATAACCTTTAGTGGAGTCGCGGTGTTTATTTGTTTTTCTTATGGACCTGTAGCACTTGTTGATGAGCACAATGAAATTGACCGATACTCTGAATAAAGGCGACAAGCACCAGCAGCCTCTCAAGCACTTAGCAAACATTCCCGACAAGACAGGGCCCCATTCTGCGCTCTGGGCGACCAAACGGGCGTCCCCAGTCCCCAGGACCGTCTTTCTAGGTAAGCTGCAAATCTTGGGGCAACTGGGATCTCACCCAGGGCTCTGGGCTAGGAGCGGTCTCAGGTTTTTAGACAAATCTCTCCTCCTACCACACGTGACCGAATGGCATTCGGCCGCCTAGAGAGACACCGCACCACACCAACCGCGGGATACAAAGGCTCGCCGCCGCCGCCGCCGCATCCTTGGGAGGATCGCCGGGCCTCCCGCGCTCGGCGTCTGCGGAGCCTGCGCAGGGCGCCGCCGCGAGGCGCGCCGCTCCCGGGCCCACAGGGCGGTGCCGCGCAGCG
>LNAC01000395.1:1655677-1712725 GCA_002007465.1 Ailurus styani | reverse complement strand
CCGAGCCCAGCCGGCCCCGCCCCTGCACTCCGCTGATAGGCGGCGGCGGCGGCGGCGGCGTGTCGACCGCGGCCGGGTCTGGGCGGTCGGGACCCCGGCCGGCGGCGGCGTGCCTCGCTGCCCGGACTCCGGCGCTCGAACCTCCACGTTCCTTTTCTTTGCACTCTGGGACGCCCACCTGGCGTGGAGGGGGCGAGGGGGTGGCGGGAGGCAGAGGCAGGGGGTTTGCGGGTCGGTGTTGTGATTAGGTGTGTGGAAAAATAGCAGGAACTCTATGTTCGATAGACTCCTGAACGAGGCCCGAGAATCTGGGGAGGCAAGGTTCTGGGATGTGTGCAGCCGTATCCGGTGCCGCCTCCGTTCACTGAGGCCCAGCCTCCTGGGCATCCTAAAAGTAGGGCATTTTCAGGGAAACGTCGGGAGGATCCTTGCACAGGCCTCGGTGTCTGCCAGGAGTCTCGTGGTGCGCGGTGCAGTGCAGGGAGGGGCACCGGAGGATGGCGTTGGATTTCATGTTTGCTGCACTGGGTGGATCGAAATCACTGTTCTGGGCCTCTCAGCATCTTTCCAGTCACAACATCTGCACAGCCTGTTTTACAAACACACATCTGAGACTGCCAGATATTCAGAGTAAAAACTGGGCCTAGGATTCCTGACCTGCTCTGCTATTTACAGTTGTCTTCTTGGGGGGAGGTTGGGTTACAGCTTACTCCTTGCAGTTCTTGCAGATAGCATAATTTCAGGAGGTAGGGTTTAAAAACAGTGTTTGGGTGGCAATACCAAATCGAGAAACTGATCTTCAAGTTTAGTTTTGTCTCTCCCCGCCCCCCCCCCAGTTCAGAGGACAGTAAGAGGTAATTCTAATATTCAGGTGGTACAGAGAATAAAGGATGAAATGTCGGCTTCAAGCCTTTAATTAAAGTCCTGGAAATTAGCTTATTTTGTGACCATGTAATTTATTCTTTTTGTTCCTCAGTTTCCCCGTACTAAAAAGGGACTAATAATACTGTAGCTTATTACCTCTTGCCTTCCAGAGTGACATGAGGCACTGCTAAATAACATGTTTAGGAAGTTCTCCAACTTGCTTGGAAGAAGATCGAGGGCATGTATAAGATTATCCTGAGTTTTTTTCAGTTCCCAGGTTCAAAAAATGTAGTAATATTCTTTTTACTTAAGACATGAGCTCAAGTTGGTTTCTACTTTAGGGCTGGTTTCTTTTTGTTATTTACTCATATTAAGAATATATATTTTAGTCTCAGGAATCTTGTTAATGAAAACTCCTATTTGTTTGGAATCTTATTTTTGGCTATTATTCAGCATTCTTTGGGAATCAGGTATGTCATATAAGCACCAGTTTTCCAGAAAACTCTCTTGCCCAGTAAAATTCGAACAGCATTTAAACCCATCCATGAACACATCCTGAAATGTTTTTACAACCTGAGTTTTAACTGCCTTCCCAACCCTTTTGGACCCGGACCCTTTCCCTAGCTCTTCTCTCTGAACCAGGTTGTATTTACCTGCCCAGCACTTTTGCCCAGACTTTATTTTTTCTTTAATAGTTTACTCTCCATTCTCTACCTGTTATAATCTTTGTCTTTCAGAGTACTATGCCATGAGGATGTTCTTGATTTTCCATAGTGAAGATTATTCATAATTTTTCCTAGGCCCCCATAATTTATTAGTTGAATTTCTATTTAATGCCTATTTCATTCCGCTTTATATTATGGCTATGTTTTACTGATGTCTAATCTCCTGGATGGTAAAATGTTTGAGGACAGATATGTATGTTTGTTATCTTTTGTGTTTTCCAGGGTTGTAGAATAGGATAATTGCCCAAGGAAAGTTTGAAATTTCAGTTTGAAAAGTTTGTTAGTACAGACACTCTGTTAAGTATTGGAGCTTTATGGAATTTCAGCCTTGTACTGTAGAAGTCTCTTAAAGATGTCTTTCTTGTGTTCTTAATTTGGGGGTCATCATTCTGAATATTATTTCACCGCCTTCACTGTAATATACGCCTTCAGGGGTTGCTGAGATATGTAGGACTGTTGGCTGCTTTCTGAAGTGCGCCTGGGCTGCTGTGTGTTAAATTTCATTTTGTATGCCTATTTTATCTTCAGACTCTTCCATATTCATATCATTTTTTGCTGTTCTCAATCTGGAACAGCCTCCTTCTTTACACATCTCAATATGCCATGTGCTGGAAACCACCTGCCCTGTGCTAAGCACATGTTGTTTTATCAACCTTTATAACCCAAGAAGTGTAGGTAGTGTTTATCCCCATTTGATATACTAGAAACTGAGGTTTAGGGAGCTCACTGCCAATGACCATATAGTTCATAGGTGACACAACTGGAACTAGTCTATGCTTCCTGCGTTTTCTTGACATTATACTGTGATAGTTGAATTGTGACTATGGAAGTAGGTCCAGATGGGAGTGCCCTCTTGGAGGAAGTTGGGAGGCAAATTTTTTGTTTGGTGATAGGGGCTAACCACTAGCATTTAATGGGTGGGGACTAGAGGTGTTATACATTTTGTAATTTGTAGGCTCTCACGAACAAAGAATGTTCCCAGAATGAATCCTGCCTGACATTTGCGTATTTGTAATTATCAGAATCCAGAAATTCCATTTTACATATGAACTAATGATTTTAACTGAGACTGAACTTTCCGGTCTCTATTTCCACATACAAATGTTGTGTGAAAGGAAGATTTGTTTCGTTCATAACTTGAACAAGAGTTGTTTACAGTTTGAAAATTGCATCACAAACCACTTTGCTGTCATTTTCATGTACTAATTACTTTTATATGTCTTCTAGTTCAGTTTTGTTTCAGGATTAACATTGAAATACTTATAAATTATTTTCGTTTTCCTTTTACATTTATATTTAGGGTGTATGGTTTTGTTTGAAGTTGTTTGTAAGGAAGATTGTTATTAATTTCACTTCAGGGTGATAATGCAGAAGTTGGAAAATATTTTATGGAGGGGAAACACTGAGTCTGATAAGGTTGGGAATTCTTGGGCTAAACTAAGAGTAAGTTCTTCTGATAAGGAGTCTCTTATAGAAAGCGCCCAGATTTTAGTAGTAGGTGTTTCTCATCTCTGTGTATTGGGCCGAATCTTGGATGGTAGAGATCTTCTAGTAGGTGGCCATCAAAAAGTGCTGTGTGGTGTGAGGCAAGGTTCTAGAGACTTGGGAAGAAAGAAATATATTGCCTGTGGCCTAGCAGCTTTTGAAGTTTTGTCTCATTTGACATATTTGAGATCATTTCTTGTATAGAAAATAGAAAATTATTTCTTTAAATACTTTAAATGGTTTTTTTCTTTTCTTCTTTTTAACATTTATCACTAGTATTCATTTCTTGTGCTGTGGAGTGCTTTCTTCATTGTATTATGTAAAGACACTTTTCTGTGGGTATTGAATTTAACGGGATGGGAAGCAGCATATTTAGGGCAAAGGACCTTCTATCAGGAGACCTATTTCTGCTCTTGATAATGTGATGTTTGGCAAGTCCTTTTAAATGGGGTTGATAATGTTATCAAATGCAAGGGATTTTAAAACTTAAGGCTAATTAGACTCTATTAAAACAATTGCTTTTTCTTTTACATCTTCACTTAGTGTTCCTAGGAGATGTATAGAATGTGCAGCTTCTACGTGTTAAAGGAGTTCATTTATTAGGGAAAAAAAGAGAGTAGGAAAGTACCGAGGAGAGCAAGTAGTGAGAGCAGAATTACATGGTACAGAGATGGTATTGAATTTGTGTAATTATTAATGAGTATGCCAGTGGTACTAAATACTAGGTCACCTTCCCCTTCCTACTGGAGTACTATTTTCAAGTGCTTGAAAATATTTTTTATTTGGAGGAAGGCTAAAATTACCAAACGAGTCTACCTTAATAGTTGTTTAGAAAATAATGTGAGGGACAGGATCCTAAGGAGAATGACTTAAAAGGTGAACCTGTTCTTTTTCCATCTCCTAGATGAATATTTCTTTATTTTAGTCAGTTCACTTTATAGTATTATGGTGACAACAGAGGTCAAATTTGCCATCTGACATTGAAATAAAATTATAAAGAAAAGTAATATTCAAAATATAATAATCAGATTGCAGGAGAATGGAAAGATTAGATTCTGAAGAAGATGAAAGCAAAATTTGTCTGATGGCTGGATCTAGGGACCACACATTGTAAGGAATTGACAATATCTGAAGTTCTTATACATTTGAAGTAGTAGCTTTACTTACCACAATTAAGGATTTATATAGAACTTTTTTTCCCCTTCAGGTCATTTGTTCGACTCTGTTAAATGGCAGAAAAACATGTAGCACAAGCCATATTTGGGGCATTTTCGCTATTCATTTAAAATAAAATAGATTAAATTATAGTTCCTAGTTTATTTTTTTTTTAAGTTTTTATTTATTTAATTGACAGAGAGAAATACAGTGAGACAGGGAACACAAGCAGGGGCAGGGAGGGGTTGGGAGAGAAAGAAGCAGGCTTCCTGCCTAACAGGGAGCCTGAGGCTGGAATCACGACCTGAGCCACCCAGGTGCCCCTCCTAGTTCCCAGTTTTAAAATCAAGTTAGATCCATGATTTCAAGTATTGTTCAGTTGCATACAGGGGTTGTGGTGTAATTTGCAGAAAGCTGAAATATTTGATAATTCCACCATGTATATTAAGCAGACCTTAAAAACATTTTTTATTGATGTTTTTGAGTGGTAATTCAAATCACATGGAATAAAATTCACAAGGGTAAACAATGAAGTTAATATTTTACCGCCTGTCTCCAGCTATCCAGTTCCCTTCATAGGCTGTCTGTGTTGCCAGTTTTTCGTTTTTGTTTTTGTTTTTGTTTTCTGCCAGAGCAAAGTCTAGAAACAGACACAGTCATTATATATAAGTATTTAGTCTAAGATAAAGGTGGAATTTTACATTAGTTGAAACCTGATGGATTTAGTTAATAAATGATTTTGTGACAGCCAGCCATTTAATAAAACCTGAAGAAAGAGTAATTCCTGATGGATAAGAAATGTAAACATAGGGGCACCTGGGTGGCTCAGTGGGTTAAAGCCGCTGCCTTCGGCTCAGGTCATGATCCCAGGGTCGTGGGATCGAGGCCCACATCGGGCTCTCTGCTCAGCAGGGAGCCTGCTTCCTCCTCTCTCCTCTCTCTCTGCCTACTTGTAATCTCTCTCTCTGTGTCAAATGAATAAATAAAATCTTAAAAAAAAAAAGAAAAAGAAAGAAATGTAAACATAAAAACTGAAAGTACCATAAAAATGCAAAAAGAATATACACGTGAAGATCATATGATCTTGGGGCGCCTGGGTGGCTCAGTGGGTTAAAGCCTCTGCCTTCGGCTCAGGTCATGATCTCAGGGTCCTGGGATCGAGGCCCGCATCGGGCTCTCTGCTCAGTGGGGAGTCTGCTTCCTCCTCTCTCTCTCTGCCTGCCTTTCTACTTGTAATCTCTCTCTCTGTCAAATAAATAAACAAAATCTTTAAAAAAATAAAAATAAAGATATTATCTTGATAGTAGAAAGGCCTCTCAAAGCATGTCATAAAATCAGAAACCAAAAAGGCAAATTTCATAGACTTGATTACATAAGAATTTAAAACTTTTGTGCTTCCAAAAATGATATAAATGGGATTTCAAGATGAATGATAAACTGGGAAAAAATATATGTAAAATGAGACAAAGAGTTAATAATCTCACTATATAAAGTACAACAAAACAAAAAAGTTAATTGAAAATACGATCTTAAAACTTGGAATCTCTGGTTTCCAGTCTAGCATATAAAGGAGGAGCTTAGGAATTGCCACTCTATCCTAATAACAAGTAAAAAGCTAAACTAAAAAAATCAGCTCTTTTTAGATTTTTCAGGGAAATGAAGTCACAGGGTAAACTGCTGCCCTGAGAATTGGAGTGACAGTTTGATACAGGGAATCACAGCTTACTAAAGCAGAAACCTCTGCAGCAACCAGTGCCAGGGTAGGAAAACCTAAACTATAATTGATGAACCTGGAGGCTCAGTGTGAACAACTCTGAGAGCTGGAAACTGTAAGAGAATCTAGTCATGGGGGGACACCCACACTTTGGTGAGTTTTACCTCCCTGAGCTCTACCAGGTCTCACAGTTAATATTGAAGAAAAATACCCTGTGTTTCTTGCAGAAGGAGGGGAAAAGGAACCTTTTCAAAATAAACTAGAGTATTCTGCTTTTCTTAACAAGACAGGCCCTCAGGAGAAACTATTTTACCAGAGCCTAACCTAAGCCGGGGCGGTGGGGGGAGGCAAATACCCAACATCAGCCAGCTCTAGTCTTCTACGTGGGGCAAGGGAAAAACCCAATTTGGGCTCATCTGGCCACACATGTAGGGAAAGGGAAATATGTAACTCCAGCTATCCTGTCCCATCTCTGGGGAATGGAAAGGTAGGGACTGAGAATCATTGATGAAATTCATAGTCCAGAAGTGCCAGCTCACTGAAAAACTGACACCTTATCATAGAACTAGAAAATGCCTCCCCCGAGCGCCACGAAACCACTACATTACTAAAGACCTATTTACCATAGTTCTTTAATCTACTGTATCATGTCTTTCAACAAAAAATTACAAGGCGTACTCAAAGACAAAGAATATAAAGACTGATGATTATCAGAACTAGAAGGAATATAGAAGGATATAGAAGGAATGTTGGAATTACCAGGCCAGGATTTTTTTTTTTTTGTAAGATGACTAATAAGGTAAGGATTTTAATGGAAAAAGTAGACAACGTGCAAGAATAAATGGATAATGTAAGCAAAGAGGTGGAAAGTCCAAGAAAGAATAAAAGAAATATTAGATTAAAATTACTTTAACAGAAACAAAGACTGTCCTTGATGGTCTCATTACTAGACTGGACACGGCTGAGGAAAGAGTCTCAGAACTTAAGGATATGACAATAGAAAATTTCAAAATTGAAGAGTAAAGAGGGAAAAAAAATTGAAAAAAGCAGACCAGAACATCCGAAAACTGTGGGGCAACTACAAAAAGTATAGTAGACATGTAATATGAATACTAGGTGGAGAAAAGAGGAAGAGAAGCAATATTTGAGGCAATTATGACTGAGAATTTCCTCAAATTAATGTCAGGTACTATATCACAGAACCAGGAAGCTTGGATAGAGAATACTGAGGAGGATAAATGTCAAAAGAAAACCCAAAAAACAAAAACCCAAAACCCTACACCTTGGCATAATATATCTAAACTTCAGAAAATCAGTGGTAAAGAGAATAATCTTAAAAGAAGCCAGAGGAGGGGCGCCTGGGTGGCTCAGATGGTTGAGCGTCTGCCTTCGGTTCTGGTTATAATCCTGGGGTCCTGGGATTGAGCCCTGCGTCGGGGCTCCCTACTTGGGAGGAAGCCTGCTTTCCCTCTCCCACTCCCCCTGCTTGTGTTTGTTCCTGCTCTCTCTGTCTCTTTCTCTCTGTCAAATAAATAAGTAAAACCTTAAAAAAAAAAAAAAAGAAGAAGAAGAAGAAGCCAGAGGAAAAATAACATTTTATCTATAGAAGAGCAAGGGCGAGGATCACATTCATTTGACTTTTTCAACTTTACAGAAACCATGCAAGCAAGAAGAGTTGAGTAAAATATTTGAAGTATTGAGGAAAACCCCCCACCAACCTAGAGTTCTGTACCTTGTGAAATTACCTTCAAAAGTGAAGGAGAAATACTTTCTCAAACAGAAATCAAAGGAATCTGTAACTAGTAGATCTGCCTTGCATGAAATGTTAAAAGAAGTACTTCAGACAGAGGGAAAATGGTGCACGTGGGAAACTGATCTACATAAAGAAAGGAAGAGCTTTGGGGAAGACATAAGTGAAAACGAAGTAAAAGCTTTTTTTTTAAATGCTTAATTGATCAGATCGTTTTCAGTTTGTTCAAGCATGATAGCAATGTATTCAGTTTGTGTGTGTGTATGCTTAATGTATGCTTCTGTTTTTTTTTTTAATATTTTATTTATTTATTTGACAGAGAGAGAGAGAGAGAGATCACAAGTAGGCAGAGAGGCAGGCAGAGAGAGAGGAGAAAGCAGCCTCCCTGCTGAGCAGAGAGCCCATGTGGGCCTCAATCCCAGGACCCTGAGATCATGACCTGAGCCGAAGGCAGAGGCTTTAACCCACTGAGCCACCCAGGCGCCCTGTTGTATGCTTCTGTTTAAGTGAAATGAATGAAACAATGATATAAGGAATGGGAGGGAAGAATTGGATATGGATTACTTGTAAATATGTACACACCTACCCTGGAGATATTTCGGGTTTCGTTCCAGACTGCTGTAACAAAGCAAATATCACAGTAAAGTGAGCCAAATGAATTTTTTTATTTCTTGGTGCATATAATAGTTGTGTTTATACCATACTGTAGTCCGTTAAGTGTATAATAGCATTATGCCTAAAAAAATGTACATACCTTTATTAAAAATACTTTATTGTTAAAAAATGTTACCATCTGAGCTTTCAGAGAGTTGTAATCACTGATCACCATAACAAATATAATACAGTGAAAATGTTTTGAAATGTTGGGAGAAATAGCAAAATGTGACACAGAGACATGAAGTGAGCAAATACTGTTGGAAAAATGGTACCCATAGACTTGCTCAACATAGGGTTGCTATGAACCTATAATTTGTAGAAAACACAGTATCTGTGAAGTACAGTAAAGCAAAACACAGTATAACAGGGTTTGCCTGTATTGCAAACTCTAGAGCAACCACTAACATTAAAAAGAAGTATAATTGATAAGGGAGGAAATGGGATCCTATAAAATACTCAAAATCACAAAAGGCAGAAAAAATGTGGGAGTCAAAAATGGGAACAAAATCAAGGACAACAAGTAGAAAACAGTGAGAAATATGGTAGAAGTTAATCCATCTATAACAATTTCCTTTAAATACATCACACAAAAGATGGATTTATCAGGATGACTCAAAAACAAGACCCCAATATACATTGTCTACAAGAAACTCACTTTAAAAATACATAATAGGGGGCACCTGGGTGGTTCAGTCAGTTAAGTGTCTGCCTTCGGCTCAGGTCATGATCCCAGAGTACTGGGATGGATCCCCATGTCAGGTTCTTTGCTCGGTGGGGAATCGTCTTCTCCCTCTCCCTCTGCCTGCTGCTCCCCCTGCTTGTGCTGTCTCTCTCTTTCTGTCAAATAAAATAAAATAAAATATTTAAAAGAAAACCACACAAATTAAAAGTAAAGGGGTAGAGAAAGATACACCGTGCTAACACTAATCAAAAGAAAGTGTAGGGCGCCTGGGTGGCTCAGTGGGTTAAAGCCTCTGCTTTCGGCTCAGGTCATGATCTCAGGGTCCTGGGATCGAGGCCCACATCGGGCTCTCTGCTCAGCAGGGAGCCTGCTTCCCCCTCTCTCTCTGCCTGCCTCTCTGCCTCCTTGTGATCTCTCTCCCGCTGTGAAATAAATAAATAAAATCTTTAAAAAAAAAAAAAAAAAGAAAGTGGGAATAGTTATATTTCAGACAGAGCAGACTTGAGAGCAAAGCTAGTTATTAGGAATAAAAAGGGGCATTACATGTGATAAAGTAAGTGGTCAGTGATCCAAGAAGACATTACAATCCTTAATATATATAGACCTAAAAGAGTGTCAAAATATATATGTGAGGCAAAAACTGATAGAAGAGCAAGTATAAATAGATGAATCCACTGTTGTTGGAGACTTTAACACTCCTCTGTCAGAATTGGGCAGATCCAGCAGGCAGAAAATCAGTAAAGACATAGTTGAACCCAACGGAACTATCAATCAACTGAATATAATGGGCATCTACAGAGTACTTTATCCAACAGCAGCAAATTACACATTCTTCTCAAGCTTATATGAACAGTCATCAAAATGGACATTATTCTGCATGATAAAACACACCTTAACAAATTTAAAAGAACAGATATCATACACTATTGGTCCTCAGACCAAAATGAAATGAGGCTAGAAATCAATAACATAAAGAGAGTTGTAAAGTTCACGTACATGTGGAGATTAAAGAGCATATGTCTAAAAAACACATGGGTCAAGAAAGAAACCTCAGGAGATACTGAAAAATGTTTTGAATGAAATGAGAATGAGAATATAACTTATCAACAGAAGTAGTGCTTAGAAGGAAATTTATAGCATTGAATGAATATATTAGAGTAGAAGAATGTTCTAAAATCTGTAGAAAAAAAAAACAACCCAGTAAGAAGTAGAGCAGAAATCAGTTAAATTGAAAGTAGGAAATTAGAGAAAATCAATAAACCCAAAAGCTGGTTCTTTGAAAAGAGCAATAAAATCAATAAGCCTCTAGCCAGGCTAACTTAATGAAAAAGGAGGATACAAGTTATTGATCAGCTACGAGAGAGAGGACATCACTACAGATCCCATGGACATTGAAAGGATAATCAAGAAATTCTATGAACACAAGAATGCCCACAAATTTGATAACCTAGGTGAAGTAGATCCATTCCTTGAAAGTTACAGTCTGCCAAAATTCACACAAGAAGAAATAGATAATCTGAATAGCCCTGTATCTATTTTAAAAATTGAATTCATTAATAACCTTTTGAAACAAAGCACCAGGCCCAGATGGATTCATTAGCGAATTTTAGCAAGCATTTGAGGAAGAGATTGTACCACATCTTTATATTCTCTCCCAAAAGATGGAAGGAGAGAGGATAATTTCTATTATGTGAAGTCAGCATTTACCCTAATACCAAAACCAAAGACATTACAAGAAAAATACAGATCAGTTATCTCTTATGAACATAGACGAGAAAAACCCCTTAAAATATTAGCCAATTGAATCCAACAATGTATATATATATACCATCAGTGAACAAGTAGAATTTGAAATTGAAAGCTCACTGCCATTTATTTTAATGCCTCTCCCCATGAAATACTTAGGTATACATCTAACAAATTTCATATGAGATTTATAAGAGGGAAACTAAATTCTGAATGAAGTCAAAGAACTTGACTTCATTGAGTGATACTCCATGAGAGATATTCCATGCTCATGGTTAGGAAGACTCAATATTGTCAAGACGTCCGTTCTTCCCAAATTGATCTATAGATTTAGTACAGACCCAATCAAGTTCCCAGCAGATAAGTTTGTGGATATTGACAAACTGATTCTAAAGTTTATATGCCAAGTCAAAAAACCCACAAATAGGCAACTAATTTTTGAAAGAGAAGGGCCGTCAGAGAACTGACACTATCTGACTTCACGATTTACTGTAAAGCACATTAAATCAACACGTTGTGGTCTTGGCAAAAGCATACACAAGTAGATCAGTGGAATAGAACAGAAAGCCCAGAAATAGATCCATATAATTATAGTCAACTGACCTTTGACACAAAGGAGCGAAGATAGTGCATTCGAGTAGATATCTTTGTCAACAAATAGTGCTGGTACAACTTGACATCCACATGCAAAGAAATGAATCTAGACATAGACTTTATGCCCTTTACAAAAATTAACTAAAAACGTGTGATAGGCCTAACTGTAAATTGCAAACCTCAAAACCTCCTAAAAGATAACATAGAAGACAACTTAGGTGACCTTGGGTATGGCGGTGGTTTTCTTATAATCAAAACGAAAGGCATTATCCATGAAAGAAATGATAAGTGGGAATTCATTAAAATAAAAAAACTTCTTTGTGAAAGACACTGTCAAGGGAATGAGAAGATATGTAAGACTGGGAGAAAATATTTGTAAAAGACACATAGAGGACTGTTCCTCAAAATATAGAAAGAACTCTTAAAACGGAAAAATAAGAAAACAAAACCTGATTGAAAAATGGGCAAAATTAGTGAACAGACATAGAACCAAATAAGATAAACAGATGGCAAGTAAGCATATGAAAGGATGTTCAGCATCACATCTCAAATCATTAGGGAATTCTAAATTAAAACAAGATGTTACTACATACTTATTAGAATGGACAAAATCCAAAACATTAACAACAAATGCTGGCAAGGATGTGGAACAACAGGAGCTTTCATTCATGCTCGTGGGAATGCAGAATGGTACAGCCTCTTTGAAAGAAAGTTTGGCAGTTTCTTACAAAACTAAACATACTCTTAACCATATGATCCAGCAGATCCAGCAAGCACTCTCCTTGGTATTTACTCAAAGGAGTTGAAAACTTTACGTCCACACAAAACCCTGTACGTGGATGTTTAGATCAGCTTTATTCATAGTTGCATAAACTTGGAAACAACCAACATGTTCTTCAGTACGTGAATGGTAAACAAAGTTTGGTACACCCAGACAATGGATTATTCAGGGTCAGAAAGAAGTGAGCATCAAGCCATGAAAAGGCATGGAGGAAACCTGAATGCATATTACTAAGTGAAATAAGCAAAAGGCTATATACTGTATGAGTCCAACTACATGACATCCTGGAAAAGGCAAGACTATGTAGACAGTAGAAAGATTGATAGTCACCAGAGGTTAGGGGTAAAGGAAGAGATGGATAGGTGGACCACAGAGGAATTTTAGGGCACTGAAACTATTCTGTAAGTTACTACACTGGTATAAATATGTCATTATACATTTATCCAAACCTGTAGGTAATCTGTAGATTTGGGGTGATAATGCTATGTCCATGTAGGTCTCATCAGTTATAACAAATTACCACTCTGGTGGGGGATGTTAATAGTAGGGGAAGTTGGATGTTTGTGGGGACAGAAGGTATAGAGGAACTCCTCGTCCTTTTCCCTCATTTTATGTGAACCTAAAACTGCTCTAAAAAATGAAGTTTATTGGGCGCCTGGGTGGCTCAGTGGGTTAAAGCCTCTGCTTTCGGCTCAGGTCATGATCTCAGCGTCCTGGGATCGAGGCCCGCATCGGGCTCTCTGCTCAGCAGGGAGCCTGCTTCCTCCTCTCCCTGTCTCTCTGCCTGCCTGTCTGCCTACTTGTAGTCTCTCTCTCTGTGTCAAATAAATAAATAAAATAAAAAAAAATGAAGTTTATTAACGAAAAAATAAACCTTGTTAGAAAAAATGTACAAAGTTTATCAAGAGGCAATTTACAAAAGCAGTACAAAGGGCCAGTACTTACTGTAACCCTAACTAATCTAGAGATGGACATGGTCCAAGACCCAAGACTGGGTCCTGTTAAAGACTCATAGTTCAACACCAAAAGTTATTAAAAAGGAATTCCATTTGTTTTCAAAGAGCATTATTGGGAATTTAATTCATAACCAGATTAATAATTCTTACAGGATTTTTTCTCCTCCCCATTTCTTTTACTGCTCAAGATCTCCATTTCGCAGGTCTGGCTCTAAAGCTTTTTTTCTCAAATCCCGGGTAACAAGGCCACTTCCCCCTAACATTTCTTGTTTCCTTTATTATGTTGATCAACTTACTATCTGCAAGTCATTCCTTTTTAGGAAGGGAAAAATAAGTGGAGGAAGGAGGGCTGTGGACATTCACATGTTAATACATTTTTCCTTGTCACACTAAGGAAGTATTTTTGGTTTCACTGATTAAGGAAACCCAGATAAAAATTTTCTTTCTTATTGCAAAATTAGCAAGTATTGGACTGTTGTTGTTTAGTGTTGGTGAGGGCGCGTGGTACTTCCAAGTCTCTATTGAAATTTTTGAGGGAGATACTGCACACATGGTTACTTTTTTAAAAATGCCAGATCTTTAATATTGAGGTCCACTTCTAAGAACTCATCCCAGGCCTTTTGGTTCCACCTATGTATGAGGTGGCCCATCAAGTATGTGTTTAAAAGTTATTTTCATCTTCTCTGTTATATTCTCAGAAGTGATTTCCATATTGTGTATCTTAAAACTGTTTTTACAACCTATATTCAAATCACGTGTGATGCTTCTTTTTAAAAAGAACAGATTCTCAGTTCATATCCCAGACCAACAAAATCGGAATCTCTGGGTCGGGCCCAGGAGTCTTTCTTAAAGAATCTCACTATAAATAGATATAAAATAAACTAAATGGGGGCGCCTGGGTGGCTCAGTTGGTAAGCATCTGCCTTCGGCTCAGGGCATGATCCCGGGGTCCTGGGATCGGGCCCCGAATCGGGCTCCCTGCTCTGCGGGATGCCTGCTTCTACCTCTCCCAGTACCCCTGCTTGTGTTTCCTCTCTCACTGTCTCTCTTTCTGTATCAAATAAATAAACTTAAAAAAATAAAAATTTATAAAATAAAATTAAATGGTTATAATTTCAGAGCTAAATGGTTATCAAATTGTAAAGAATTTTAGAGTTCTTTCAGACTCTAAAATTTATGAACTGCTCTGATCAAACTCCAGTCCCATCTAGCTTTAACCCTGGAAGGACTTGACCAGAATGCTTGTCCATCCCTAATTCTTTGAGTTTCTATTCTTACCTTGGAATTCCTTTATATCATTTACCATCCCCCTCTTATTATTATTATTTTACTCTTGGTACTAAGAAAACATGTTACCCCTTGAACGCAAGGAGCCCTTGATCCCTTTTTACATCTCTTTCCAGATACTCTGTACTTGTCCTTCCTTCTCTCCGTCTCTACCATTTTCCCTCCTTTATTTCATACTCTGTACATTATGAGATTATCCTGTTGTTATTTGTGACTGTAGTTCATGGATTTCCACTACTGTGGAATGTTTCATTATATGTGTATACAATAATGTATTTTTCATTCCGTTTAAGGATATTTTGGGTGTTTGAATTTTTTTTTGTTGTTGCAGCTGCTTATGTCAAGGTTTATTTAAGGTATGTGATGTGGAAAGCATCATATTTAAAAAATTGTAGACATTTTTATGATTATCATCCTTGTTACGAGGTTTTAAGCTTCTTGAAAGCAGGAATTTGGTCTTACGCATCCCATCCGGCATTGCCAACCTTACATAAAATAGATAATAAATATTTGTTTCATTGAGTTAAATTTTGTTTTTTACTGTTTATGTTACACCCTCTTGAAAACTTAGCTTTCTGCAAGCTTTAAATCTCTCGAGAGAACTGTTGATAAGCTACTTAGGCATGTTATGATACATGAAAATTGCATAAAAATATCTCAGTAACTTGATCAAAATAAATATGCGTTAGCAAGATAAATGCGGAGAATTCTCAGTTCTTGTTTGACAGTGTTAAATTGGTATATCCTTGAGAAGTCTTTTAAAATATTATTACTTAGTTTCTTTTTCTGCAGATGGAAATAACCTCTAGTAAGTTATATAATATTTAGTGTTTATAAGAAGCTTTCATTTTAGGGATCTGGAGTAATATGAATAATGTAATAAAAAATTTTAGCATAGAAAGAAAATCAGCTGTATTTTTATTTATTTTATTTTATTTATTTTTTTAAAGATTTTATCTATTTTTTTGACACACAGAGATTACAAGCAGGCAGAGAGGCAGGCAGAGAGAAAGAAGCAGGCTCCCTGCTGAGCAGAGAGTCTAATGCGGGGCTTGATCCCAGGACCCTGAGATCATGACCTGAGCCGAAGGCAGAGGCATTAACCCACTGAGCCACCCAGGCGCCCTGTATTTTTAAACATTAAGGAGTGTCTGGCTTTATGATATGTTTTTCTTATAGGACTTATGCTATTATAATAATAAAAAAAACTATTGTTAATAGGGTCATACTGGTGCTATGGTACTATGTTGAAAAGATTCTTGAGGGAAGTTCTCTCATGCTTTTTATTTACCTGTCCTGGGCCTGGCACAGTGGCTTTAGTTTAGTTCAGTCCACAGCAAGTACTGTGCCAAGGAACCTGGGGTTTTGAACCAACCTCTAGCTTGTTAAATAATTAGACCTGGGCAAGTCAGTTCATTTCACTTGACTTCTGTTTCCTCATCTGCAAAATAAAGGTAATACCTTAGATTGCTTTTCTTTGTGGGGCTGTAGGGTAATACTTTAGGCTGCTTATCTTTACAAGGTTTTTAAGAGGATGATAAGGAAATGCAGGAAATCTCTTTATAAAGTGAACACTGAAATAGGGATAGTAGGTACTATCTTTCGATTAGTAAAAGTCCACACAAATAGTCAAGACTGGCCTATTCAGTGGGATAACACTGAATTTGGGAGAAGCATCCTGTCACATATGGGAAAAAGAATGTATGTATAGATAATGACTACAGCCCGGGGTAATGTGCCAGGCAAAACAAACTTTACTGATTTTGAAGAAATTCATAGGAAACAGAGAGAGTGCTCTGTTTGGGGGAAAGGAGTCAGATGCTTTCAAGGATGATACTTTGGTAGTCTTGTACCGGTAGAAGTGGGAAAATACAGGTAGGAAATCTTAGAAGTGCAGTGCAAGGCTGACATCAAGTTGAAGTACTGTATTAGAGAAGCAGATCCTGGAGAGTCTATCCATTACTGCCGTGCTGTCCGGTAAGCTATGAGGAACACTTACAAGGATGTTAAGCTGGTTGAAGGATGGATTTGAGGATATGCTGATCAGTCCCAAGGATATTCTATTAATCTGGGGGAAAAATGATCAGGGGTTTAACCAAGGGCTCTTAACCCAAGGTTTGCGAATTAGGTGATCTTGGATAGAATTCAAGAGGCCATGAACTTGGTGAAAAATTAATTTTTTCCTGACTAACCTTTTTCTGAAATTTAGCTTATCCTTCAGTTATGAGTGTAGGAAACAAACCACAGTAATGTTAGTAATATTTTTAATTTTTGCCAATAGAAAGCTCACGTTTTTCTATCACATTGAAGATGTTGCAAACATCTCGTATTATTGCTTACACCATCTATCATTACTCTGAAATTACAATAGTTATGAGCTCTGCTATGAGGTCTTCATTATTTAATGAATTGGCAAAGAAGCATATAGAGTGTTAATCACATTTTCCCCTATTTTGATAACTATTTCAATACAGTTGGTTCATTTTGTAATTCTACCCTTTAAAATTTATTTTTAAACTAAAACATTATTTGAGTCCAAGCTTCATCAACTACGAGAGGGGTCTATGGCACAAAAAGGTTAAGAACACTTAGTAAACTGAGGTGGTGTCTTTTCTAGAATGTATTGGTACTTTGCCATTTTGGGAAAGTTTGAGTCACTGTTTTCTTTTCTAGAATAGAGTGGTCAAGTAAATGATCCATGATACCTCTTCCAACTCCAAAATTCTACTTTTAATTTCCTCCTTCAAGCCAACATCTTCCATAGCCCTCCCCAGCTCACTAAGTTATACAGTTGGCTTTTCCCGTCATCAAACCCAACATCTTCTCTAGCCTTGTCTTCTCCATCTCACTAAAGGACATCACTCGCCATCCGGGTCCTCGAGTCAAAAACACAGGAGTTATCCTTTCTTTTTTCTCACTTATACCCAACATACCACCAAGTCTTGTCAGCTGTACTTCCTAACTTTCTGAATCTGTTCCTTTCTATTCCTACCACCTCTCTCTGCTGCACGACTGCAAGACTTGTAATGGAGCTCCCTATTTCTATTCTTGACCTGTAAAAGTCTGTTGTCTGCATTCATGGTCTTTTTAGTCCACAGATGATAGGAATTTGTTAACTGCCTCGAACCCCCGCCAGCAGCTTTCCTTGCACATAGATTAAAATCCCTTTGTGAGCTGGCCCCCTGCTCTTCTTTCAGCTTCATCTCATGACACTCTCCTTGTGGCCTACGAAGCTTCAGCCATGGTGGCCTTTTTTTTTCCTGTTCCTGTAAACATGCTACCTTTGTCTTAGGGCCTTTGCATCTGCTGTTCCCTGCTCCAGAATGAGTAACTCTTTTCCCCAGCTTGGTTTCTTAATGCTCTTCAGATTCTAGGGTGCCTTCATTTATCACCCCAATAACCTGGATCATCATTCCAATTCTCTGCAGTACCACTCACTATTGCTGCTGTTCTTATTTTCGTATCTTCCTCTACTTAGAATGTGAAGTCTTTTGGAGCAGAAACATTATCTGTTGTTTTTACTCTTTTATTCCTAGTAGCTACAATAAATATTTACTGAAAAATTTAGGACTACATCAAGCCTTTGTGTAGTCCCAAATATTCATTCACTAGTCAAGATTTCAAAACTCAGAAGGCTAGGGATATTTTGAAGAATGAGAGAAAGTGTCCAAAGCAAGTAAAATGGGAAATAAGAAAGAGTTAAGATTTATTGATGATTTGATGATGTCATCATATAGCAAATAAAAATAACTCCTAAAGATTCCAAGGAGATGAGTCATAAATTATTTTATTCAGGGATTTGGGGTTGGGGAGGTTGTGAGGTTTGCTGTGTAACATCCTTTAGGATTTTGAGTGGGTCACTAGCCATAAAAGCACCGAAGTAATGGTTTTATACATTGGGTGTGATAATTATACTTCTTGTCCATGGGCTGCCCAGCATTTTATGGAGCGTACTCCAGCCCAAAATCATCCATAATATTAGAATCATTTTACAGAGTCATGGTAGAGTGTGGCTTGTAGCAGCTCAAGTGGAACTAACAAGGAAGCAAAATAGGGAAAACAGAGCACTGTGAGGCACAGACATGTGCACACTCGTGGAATTAGATACTTCTTTATCTGTCACAATGATCTCAATCCCAGAGAGGGGGCCTAGGATGGAGACTCAGGGACCTACATATACTGAGCAACCACCAGGAAGTTCAGTAGTTAAAGAAGCCAAACTAGGCAATCAAACAGAAGGTAAGTCAGTCAGCAAGTAGTCAGGAGAATCGGGGGGTGGGGGGGGGGGAAGGAAGAAACCAGGTAAATGAAAGAATTGCCCAGGATTCACAGTAAAGAATAAATGTCGAGTCAGTGTCAGCTGCCTTTAGTCAGCTCATCCTACTGAGAGCTAATCTCAGAGTTTCCTAGGCCTGCTGGTGATAATAGAAAGCAGCTGGTGGATGATGAGTGTGAGATTTGGAGGGAGGGAGGGATCAGAGTGAGGGTGGAGCAGACATATTTCTGGGGTAGAAGCATTTGTTTGGCAGAGAATCAGATGTCGCTATATCCTCACACATCATTGAGGGCGTTTGGTCCATTGTCTCCCCAAATTTTCACACAAAAGATCAAATTGTTTTTCTACTGTGAATCCAATATTACAAAAACGTTTTTCCTCAAAGCCTTACTAATAATTTGCTTCCCCATTTTTTAAAAGATTTTTATTTATTTTTTTGACAGTGAGAGAGAGAGAGAGAGAGAGATCACAAGTAGGCAGAGAGGCAGGCAGAGGGAGAAGGGGAAAGCAGGCTCCCTGCTGAACAGAGAGTCCTACACGGGGCTTGATCCCACGACCCTGAGATCATGACCCGAGCCGAAGGCAGAGGCTTAACCCACTGAGCCACTCAGGCATCCCTGCTTTCCTGTTTTTAACCAGGAATTGTAATTAGAACAGCATATGCTACCCATACTGAGTTGACATAATTTCAATTAAAGGCAAAGAGCTTCCTGCAATTTACAGCTAATTTGTGGCTACATGGTTGTTTCATTTAGATTTTTCAAATATTAAAAATGACTTGTGGCCTTCATATTGAGGGCTTTGGAGTTTGGCTATTGAAATCCTAAATTTATTTCTCACATCCTTTGATTTCAAATCTTTGTTACTTGGAGCAGTGCTTTTTTGCCTGTGTTACTTTGCTCTGAGACTTAGTTTTCTCCATCTGCAAAATGAGAATAACAGTAGAATCTACTTCAGGAAGTTATTTTGAAGATCAATCACTTGAGATAATACCTTTCATCACTGGCATATTGCTTGATACATAGTATGTACAACCTCAGTAATTATTAGCCTTTATTCTGTTTTTATAATTGTAATTACTGTTTAGAGCTATGCAGCTCAATTTCCTGGAATTGTATTTGTAGGTTTTGGATTAAAAGTTTGATCTTTTTATCCCTAAGAATTGATTGTCTCTCCTTTAACTCTGAGAAAAATGGAGTTGAGCAAATAATTTATTATATTGGCGGTAATGGGTGGGTGGAGGGAGAATTGAGGAACTGGAAGGTTTTAAAGCCTCCATACTATACAAAAACCCAGCTGTTCTCCATTCACTGAGCACAGGGTGAGAGGAAACAGGCTTCAACTTCAATAATAAGTGGATTACTGAGGTGATATGAGGAGCTTCTGGTGATATTTTAGAGGTCACCTTATGTCAGAGAAAAGGAGAGGGGTAAAATTTGCAAATTGGCAAAATCTGTAAAAATGTTTCTGACCTTAAGTATCTTTCATGCATTCCACTTTATTGCAACACATTTCATAATCGGAATCATTGTGAAGATGACTGTACATAAATGAATAAGGTGGGCGCCTGGGTGGCTCAGTGGGTTAAAGCCTCTGCCTTTGGCTCAGGTCATGGTCCCAGGGTCCTGGGTTCGAGGCCCGCATCGGGCTCTCTGCTCAGCGGGGAGCCTGCTTCCTCCTCTCTCCTCTCTCTCTGCCTGCCTCTCTGCCTACTTGTAATCTCTCTCTGTGTGTCAAATGAATAAATAAAATCTTTAAAAAAAAAGTGAATAAAGTATACTTCCTTGGTAGCCATTGCCATGTTATTTTAACATAGGAGGAAAAATATTTTTCCCTTTGAAGTTATAGTTCAGTCTTATTTACTAATTTTAGAAAAAGATTATTAAGTGGTGAATTTGCCTGGATTTTGAATACTAAAATGTAGTCTTTCTCCTCACTGCCTCCTTCTCTCTTTCCCTTTTCTTCCCATGCCACCACTAGTTTGTTCTCATGGTGATTTTGCTGGACATTTCATGAAAGAATCACCTGGCAGAAATAGTGGTACTATTCTTTATAAAATAATTTTTTACCTTGAAAAGAATCTTGGATTTTGTACCTTCTGAGAGTAAGTATAGGTCCCCAGTGAGCAGGGAGCCCGATGTGGGACTCAGTCCTAGGACCCTGAGATCATGACCCAAGCTGAAGGCAGACACCCACCCAACTGAATTTGACACCTGGCACCCCTGAATTTGTTTTTAATGGATTTGATTTTTCCTTTTTTTTGTTGGTATTTGCACGTGTAGCCTGCCTTTCTGCCTTGGAAAGGATACCCTTTAGTGTTCTCTGAATTGCTGTTTTTCCATAATATATTTGCTGTAGAGACTTTCAAGTCTTTTTCAATTTACATGAAGGCCAAAATTGATATTAGTACAATAGTGTTTAATCAGTCTTGCCTATAGATTTTACACAAGTTTAGAAGTCCTGTTGTCTACTGGGGTGCCTGGGTGGTACTGTCAGTTGAGGCTGTGTCTCTTGGTTTTGGCTCAGATCACGATGTCAGGGTTGTGGGATTGAGCCCATACTCCCACTCCAGTGACTTGTGCAGAGTCGACTCAAGACTCTCTCCCTTTCCCCTGGCCTCTCCCCCTGCTGCTTCTGCAGTGTACGCTTGTGACATTTTTATCTTGGAAACCATTTAACCCTTTCTTGTCTCTTTCTCTTTCCTCACAGTGTGCTTTCTAATCCCGGTATTGACAATGTACTTTAAAAGGTCATTAAGCATTGTAGGTTAATGATTAAGACTGAGGAAACAGAGTTCGCTATCTCCTGACCTTAGTGCTTGAATTCAAAAGACGTGGTGTTTCAGCAGCTTCACCTCCATCCTTCTCATCTTTCCTCCATAAGTTACATTATTTTCTTCTGAGATGTGATCATCTGAATTTCTTTTTTTTTTTTAAAGATTTTATTTATTTGACACAGAGCTAGAGATCACAAGTAGGCAGAGAGGCAGATAGAGAGAGGGGGAAGCAGGCTCTCCGCTGAGCAGAGAGCCTGACATGGGACTCGATCCCAGGACCCTGAGATCATGACCTGAGCGGAAGACAGAGGCTTTAACCCACTGAGCCACCCAGGGGCCTGATCATCTGAATTTCTGTTCCCAATCATCTGTGCCTCCTTCCATGTAAGAAAGCTAAATATCCCCACCTAATGCTATGTGACTTGCCATGTGACTAACCTATAGGGAGACTGTATTTCTCTTCCCAGTTAAGTTTGCCACAGGACTTGTCTAAACCAAATAACGTGAGCAGAAACATGACATATGCCAGTTTTGAGCAAAGGCTTTTTTTTTTTTTAAAGATTTTATTTATTTATTTGACAGAGAGAAATTACAAGTAGGCAGAGAGAGAGGAAGACGCAGGCTCCCTGCCGAGCAGAGAGCCCGATGCCGGGCTCGATCCCAGGACCCTGAGATCATGATCTGAGCCGAAGGCAGAGGCTTTAACCCACTGAGCCACCCAGGGGCCTGATCATCTGAATTTCTGCTCCCACTGAGCCACCCAGGCGCCCCCTCTGTGTGTATACTCTTGTGCATTTGTCATGTATGTGATAGGACAGGATTCTTAGAAGGGAGGTTACAGAGTTCAAGAATAGATACATTTTAACCTTTGTTATTAGATACTGCCTATTTCTTCACACCTATGATAGTGAAATCTTAAAACTTAGTTTTTTTCATTTATTATCAGTTGTTTTGATTCTTTCCCAGAATATCAAAGGAAGTTCATTTTAATGTTTGCTTCTTTTTCTTTTTCTTTTTTTTTTAAGATTTGCTTATTTATTTTAGGGAGAGAGTGAGTGAAAGTGAGCAGGGGTGGGGGAAGGGGAGAGGGAAAGAGAAAATCTCTAGCAGACTCTGCTGAGCAAGGAGCCTGAAGTGGGGCTCAGTCCCACAACCCCGAGATCATGACCTTAGCCAAAACTAAGAGTAGGTTGCTTAAGCAACTGAGCCCAGCGCGCCCTGTTTGCTTTGTGGAGTACAAAATTAATATATGATTTTTAATTTAAATATTTTTAATACTTTGGGAATCTGGATACTTATTTTATACTAGAGCTTTCTAATAGTTTACTATGGATTAATAACTTTTCTGGTTTTGTAAGTAACTCAAAGTCAGGATACCCAGAAATCATACACTCTTGTTTCCCACCAGCTGCTGAAAGAGAAGGTCTCCTGATTTCTCTCTCTCTCCCTTTTGTTTTGTTGTTTTGTTTTTTTTGGAATATGATCTGAAGGGCTGGATCGGAAAGAAAACGTTCTTTTTTTATTTTTATTTATTATTTAAAGGTTTTATTTATTTATTTAAGAGACAGAAAGTGAGCAAGCAAGAGAGAGAGCACGAGTGAGAAGAGGAGCAGAGGGAGGGGGAGAAGCCGACTCTCCCCTGAGCAGGGAGCCCAACGTGGGGCTGGCTCCCAGGACTCCAGGATCATGACCTGAGCTGATGGCAGACGCTGAACCGACTGAGCCACCCAGGTGCCCCAGAAAGAAGACATTCTTGGGGCGCCTGGGTGGTTCAGTCGATTAAGTGTCTGCTTTGGGTTTAAAGTCTGCCTTGGGCTCAGGTCGTGATCCCAGGTTCCTGGGATCAAGCACTGGATCTTCGGGCTCCCTTGCTCAGCAGGGAGTCTGCTTCTCCCTTTCCTACTGCTCCCCCTCCTTGTGTGCTCTCCTCTCTTTCTCTGTCAAATAAGTAAGTAAAATGTTAAAAAAAAAAAAAAAAAAGGAAAGCATTCTTAAAGTAGTTTGAGAACCTTCTAATTTTACTCCCAGCTTCTTTCTACCTTTATATTATTTTATTGCCTCAGTTTACGGTGGCCATGTGTATTGTCTGTGAAAATGACTTAACCCATAAATTAATTTACATGTGAAAGCAGAACATTTGTCCTCTTTCTTAGGTGCTGTTGAATTTATTAGCTTAATAATGTGTACTTTGATAAATTATATGTTTTGTCTACTTAAAAATGGACTGTAATTCTTATATATATGTCAATCCAGATTTTAATAATACTGTGTCTGTTTAAATTTTTCTGCTTTAAATACATCATTTCATCAGGTCTCTGTACCCAGAGAATCTTTTGGAGTTATGAATGATACTGAGAAATAGAAGATCAGGGAATTAATAAACAAAAAAAAGGGAAAGATATTGAAGAAATCCAGTCAATTTAAGATCATCTTTTTTTCCTCCCCTTAAATGGAAAACTAACACTTTTTCATCTGATACTTCTCTTAAAGGTGCAACTGTTACTTAGACTTGTATTTTAGTCTGAACCTCACAGCTAAAGTAAAGTGTAAACTTTAATATTCGGGTTATTCAGGCAAAACTGTGGGAGGTTATTTGAATTATTTTCAATTGCCTAGATCCCCCACCCCAACTTCATTTGGGATTTGCCACTTTGAACTTGATTTGTTTTCTTTTTCTTACATTTTTAATGACTTTAAATTACCTTTTTAAAAATGGACTTTTAAGTCTTTTTAACAGATTTTATTTGTTTATTAGAGAGAGAGTGTGCATAAGGGGTGGAGAGGGAGAAGCAGGCTGCGCAGGGAGCAGAGAGCCCGATGCAGGATTCCATCCTTGCACCCTGAGCCGAAGGCAGACGCTTAATGACCGAACCATCCAGGCACCCCGATCTTTTTTTTTTTTTTTAAAGATTTTTATTTATTTTATTTGACAGAGACAGAGATCACAAGTAGGCAGATAGGCAGGCAGAGAGAGAGAGAGGGAAGCAGGCCCTCTGCTGAGCAGAGAGCCCAATGCAAGACTTTATCCCAGGACCCTGAGATCATGACCTGAGTTGAAGGCAGAGGCTTAACCCACTGAGCCACCCAGGCGCCCGCCCGTATCTTATTTTAAGTCTTTGTCATATATTAGAAGTTTTCTTCTCGTGACTAATTTGTCGGACTTTGTTCACATCAGAAGGGAACCTTTTTATTTGGAGATTCGGCTTGGCTTTCAAAGAAAAAGTGAGAATTATTCTATGTTATTTAAAAATAAATTCTCTATAAGGACAAGGAATTTCTGCTAGGTTGAATTTTATTTTCTTTTTTACTTTACAATGAATTATCTTTTGTGGTGACAAATAACTGTTTCTGAGGCTGGCAAGAAAACTCCCTCTTGGGACTCTCACAGAAGTGTTGTGGCAGCTATCTGATCCAACTACTTAGAAAGTGCTCTGAAAGTTGCCTTATTTGTCTGGAAAGAGTCTGGAGCCCAAACTTGGCTTTTTCCCCTGAGGAGGGTTGTATCTCTAAGCTGATATGGGAACAACCATGAAAGATTCTCTGGTGACAGCATGAAATAGAGTAGTACCAAGACATAAATTTAAACTTGTACTCCATAGCAGATTTTCAGACACAGTAAGGAAGGGGCTCTTTATAGGTAACAAACTTGCATAGTATTTATCTTCATATTCACCTTCTTAATAGACCAATAGAAAGGAGAGGAAAGAAAAAGGAAGCCTCTCCTTTTCTTTTTCTTTCCTATTTATTCTAAGCATTCCACAACCAAGCTGTCTGCTGTATGAGAGTCACTATTTAAGAAAAAAGAGGGTCAAGAGTATTGGTGCAGATTCCTTTTTATTAAAAAATAAAATTGTAGATCTTTGAATAATATTTAAATGAACACTAATTACCTTATATTAAAATATTATATATTAAAATGCGCCATGAAATTATTTTGAATTAGATTAAGTGGAGCAGAGAAAAGGGTCAATAATTTAAAATAATTGGGGGTGGGGAGGAAAAGTATTGATGAAAAAGAAGAGGTGTAGTAAGATGAGAAAGATGCGAAAGCTAAGAGGAAAGAGGGAAGTAGAACAGTTAAGGAAGAGAACAATTCCAGTTTTCTCCATTGAATGAGTCAGTTCCTCTCTGCCAGCTTTGGGGCTGCTCTGTGGAGAGGCCCACATACTAAGTTGTATGACTTTTGGGCAAGGTAACTTAATAGCTCAGTGTCTCAGTTTTCCTATTTTTAAGGTTGGTACATTAGTACTTTATCTGTAAATTGCTCTGTAGCGTACCTCGCAGGTGATAAGCGCTTAGTAAATGTTAGCTATTATCACCATCACTGTTGTTCTTATCAGTACCTCCTGTCATATATTCAACAAAAGTGCTTATGAAGCTACTTTACTAGAAATTGGGGATTAAACAAGATGAGGTCCCTGCCCAAATGAAGCTTCCGTTCTTGTTAATGAGCCAAATACAAGCTTGTAAATAAGTAATCATAGGTTTTGCTAAGTGCTGTGAGGGAATTAAATAGAGGGGTGAGAAAGGAATAGTACTGGTGAGGTCATTTTAGGAAAGGGTATCAAGAAGGCCTTCTTGAAGAGGTGGCATTTTAGACTTGAAGTTCGACAATGAGCCCATTAGGTCAAGAGCCTGGGAAAGTGCATTCCAACAGAGGGAGTAGCTCCTGCAAGGCTCAGATATTGGAGGCAGTGCGGCCCATTCGAGGGACAAACATGGAGAAGTGTGCCTGGACTGCAGAGAACAGTAGTCAGAGAGGCCCCAGGGCCCCATCCTGCAGTTGGTCTTCAGCAGGTTCCTGCTGCTCAGTGCATCTTGCCTGAAGAACTCGCAGTGCTACCTGAGGCCCCGAGGGAAGATCACCCCTCTGCACACACTGGAACTAGGTAGGGTTAGAGGACCTCCAAAGTTGCCTCTTTCAGATTAGTCAGGAAGCCAGTCATTTATTAAAAACTCTAAAATTTCAGTTCCAAACTTTTTTTTTAAAGATATATTTATTTATTTTAGAGAGAGAGCACAAGCATGAGAGGCAGAGAGAGAAGAGAGAATCTCAAGCAGACTGTGCTGAGTGCAGAACTAACGCAGGACTTCATTTCAAGACCCTGAGATCATGATCTGAGCTGAAACCAAGAGTTGGACACTTAAGCCACTGTGCCACCCACACTGAGGCACCCCTCAGTTCCAAACTTTCTTTTTTTTTTTTTTTAATATTTTATTTATTTATTTGACACAGAGAGAGAGATTACAAGTAGGCAGAGAGGCAGGCAGAGAGAGAGGCGAGAGAAGGAAGCAGGATCCCTGCCGAGCAGAGAACCCGATGTGGGCCTCGATCCCAGGACCCTGGGATCATGACCTGAGCCGAAGGCAGAGGCTTTAACCACTGAGCCACCCAGGCGCCCAGTTCCAAACTTTCTTAAACACAACCAGTTATTACTGGTTATTTCAAGAAAGACGTGGTTTGGCTTTAGTTTTTTTCAGTTTAATTTTTATCTTTTTGGTCGTGCGGTCCATGGCTTCTTGTAATTAGTATTAAACCTATTAATAGTTTTTAAATAACTTATTTAAAATTATATTTTAGGATGATGGAAGTTAAGGAGGGCACTTGATGTAATGAGAACTCAGTGTTATATGCAACTGATGAATCACCAAACTCTACCTCTGATAAAACTAATAATATACTATATGTTAATGAATTGATCAAAAAATTTTTGAGTCAAAAAACAAAAAAAATTAAAATGTTTAAAAAAATAAAATTATATTTTTGACAAGAAGGCATGATAGATAAAAACAGAACAGGAGAATAGAAAGAGGAGAGAAAAATCAGTGGGATGGGGACATTTAAAAAAATATTAAAAAGTGATATAAAATTTTTTTCATCAAACAGAATAAATTGTGTTTCTTCCTTGTCTACTGTGAGTCACTTGTTATCTGTTTTTGGGAATTTCCAACCAAGGAATAGTTAAGAAGTAGTTTAGCTAAAATATATACACATATGTATTTTTTAGTTGTTTAGGCAGTTTTGTTAATATGAATTTTTATTTTTCATGATATTATTAAACACTTTTAAAAATTACTTTTGAAACCAGGACATTAAAAACACTTTGGAAAACTGGTTTAATTTAATTACTTTTGTATTTAACCTTAATCTTAGGAGAGAATCCCAGGTTTCAGGTAAAAAGAAAATGAGATCAATGTATCTGTTACGGACTTTTCAATTGAATAGGATGTCTTTATATGGTAAGGTAGACTTATAATTAGGGATTTTTTTATGGTTTTGTACTGGGTATATCCACATTAAGAGGATAATATCCTTTTTTGTTGTTATATTTAATTATCTTATTTGTTTTATCTTTTTGATTGCAATCACATACTCATAATTGTTGGCCTACGGAAAATGACGAAGTTGAACTAAATCGGTATATGTAATCTTTAAACTGTGTTGTGGAATGCTCAAAAATATTTACTATAAAAACCAGACACGGTCTCCTGTCATATTTAATAAAGAATATACTGCAAATTATCTAGATGCTTTTAAAAATGTAGATAAGCTTGGGGCACTTGGGTGGCTCTGTTGGTTAAGCAGCTGCCTTCGGCTCAGGTAATGATATTAGGGTCCTGGGATAGAGTCCCACATCAGACTCCCTGCTCAGTGGGGAGTCTCCTCCCTCTTCCTCTGCCTCTCCCCCCTGCTCATGCGCTCTCTCTCTCTCTCTCTCACTCTCTGTCTCTCAAATAAATAAATAACATCTTTAAGAAAAAAAAGGTAGGTAAGTTTGACTGTTTTATTACATTTGGTAGCCTAGTTTGTAGCAGAAGGCCATAAAGAAGTGTATTACTTTAAAAAATTTAGCCTGCTTCTAGAGGAAAAAAATATTTATTCTAATTATAAATATTAATTTGTCTTTTCCCCAATCTCCCTTGGTTTATACGGTTAATTTTTGATAAATTCTTTAAGATGTTGTTCTTTTAGGGGCACCTGGGTGGCTCAGTGGGTTAAAGCCTTTGCCTTCAGTTCAGGACATGATCTCTAGGTCCTGGGATCGGGTCCTGGGATCGAGCCCCGGGTCGGGCTCCCTGCTCAGCAGGGAGCCTGCTTCCTCCTGTCTCTCTGCCTGCCTCCCTGCCTACTTGTGATCTCTCTCTCTATGTCAAATAAATAAAATCTTAAAAAAAAAAAAAAAGATGTTCTTTTGGGTAACACTAATGGCTTCTTCATCATCACCTTGCCTAACTGAAACATGGCTTTCATTTTTTCTTACCATGCTTTTTTCTCAGGGTCATAAGGAATAGTGTCAAGTCCTCAATGCCTAGAGCCATTTCCAGAACATTCTTCATCTTCCCTCTTGTGACGGTCCTTTGTTCTTGAGGTTCATGTCTTCCAGTCATACTACTTTCTTCTTCATTCCAGTTGTCTGTGGATCTCTATTCCCTGAAGAACAGAGTTCATTTACTGTCTTGCCTTTTATTCTTGGTGTCCAGTGTCTTCTGTATTTAAGTGTATGGCTCATCCAACAACATCTCTTTCTCTGCCTGCCTCTCTGTCTACTTGTAATCTCTCTCTGTCAAATAAAAAAATAAAAAAATAAAAATAAAATAAAATTTAAAAAATGAATTGAATTTTGACTCCTACATTTAACTAATTTTGTGACCTTTGGCAAGTTAGCCTTTATGTGTCACTTTCTTCACCCATCTCCTGGCTGTCATGAACTTAGCATAGTGCTTTGCCATAGTGTCAGATGGTGATGGGGGTTAGGAAACGTCAGAGCTGGGGAAGAAGGTGCTGTTATGTATGGAGGCAGAGAAAGCCTCACATTAGAGTAATATTGATATTTGATATTGAGAATATTTGAGACCAGGGGAAAGTGAGGCATGAGCCACACAGAGTTATTTGGAGAAAGGACTTTAAGAAATGCTACTATAATATAATTTGAGAGAATAGTAACTGTAGGGTGATGAGCAGTTATTCAGTTTTAGATGGGGAAGACACGAGGATTTCCAAATGCCCATAGTAAGGTGTCATTAGAAGGGGAAACATTAAAGTTACAGGAAGAAATAGAATAAGCTAACTTATAGTAGCAACCTCTTAATTATTCTCTATCCATTTTCCATGCTGCAGTGGATTAGTCATTTTTTTTTTTTAAAGATTTTATTTATTTATTTGACACAGAGAGAGAGATTACAAGTAGGCAGAGAGGCAGGCAGAGAGAGAGGAGAGAGGAGAGAGGAGGAAGCAGGCTCCCTGCCGAGCAGAGAGCCCGATGCGGGCCTCGATCCCAGGACCCTGGGATCATGACCTGAGCCGAAGGCAGCGGCTTTAACCCACTGAGCCACCCAGGCGCCCTGGATTAGTCATTTTAAACGCAAGTCTGATTCCATTACTTTCCTGCTTAAAGACCTTAATGTCTCCACTTGCTAATAGTCTAAAACCAAAACTTTAAGGTCATGGCCACTTGGTTGCTGCTAACGTGTCTACCCTCAGCTCTCACTGCTCCATCTTTCTCAACCTACACTCCATGTGCTCCCAAACACCCCCTGCTCCAATAAGTCTTTCAAGCTTTAGTCACTGAATTTCTCTCAGTTCCTCAAATATGCCAGGTTCTTTCAAGCTCTATTTTTTACATTTGCCTGAAATCCTTTACTTTTCTCCTTCTTTGGTTGACTTTCATTCATTCTTCAGGCTTCATCAGTCCTATTGTTTCTTTCTGATCCCTGCTCCAGCTCGAAGCCTGGGTTAGTTTCCCCTTCTGTGTGCCGCCATTCATCTATCCATTTAATATCTTCTCTTGGATTTCTCATACCTTAACCAAATGGTAAAGGTCTTTTTACTTGTTTGTATATCCACAGCTGTACTGTAAACTCTGAAAGTAGAAAACATGTCTTTCCTGTTCACTTTTGGATCCCCATGCAGGCAACAGTGCTTGGCATATGGTAGGGCTTTGACTAAATGTTGAATAAATTAATAGAGTTAATTTTTGGTTAAAATGACAAAAACATTAATCCACATATATAACACTTAATAATTACTCTGTGGTAGACATTGTGTTAAGTGCTATGGGGGATTCCAAGGTCCTCATCACTGCTTTCAAAATGCTTTTGGTCCACTTGTGGAAGTAAGACATGCACAGTGATGTTTTTCTAAATATGAGTTCCCATAATTTGGGATTTGAATAAATTTGGATATATTTGTAATACCTTTTTGTCAATTTGAGAATTTTATTTCTAGGATAAGATGTTGCTCCTCCTTATTCTACATTTAACTGTCACAGATTCAAAAGGAGACCTTGAGAAAGGGAGAGTCAGTAACTTCTCTTTTTTTTTCCACTGCAACTGTTTTGTTCTGTTTAAAGATTTGTGAGGTGGGACCCCCGGGTGGCTCAGTTGGTTAAGCATCTGTTTTCTGCTCAGGTCCTGGTCCCGGGGTGCTGGGATTGAGTCCCACATGGGGCTCCTTGTTCAGTGGGGAGCCTGCTTCTCCCTCTGCCTGCTGTTGCCCCTGCTTGTGCTCTCTGACAAGTATATAAAAATCTTAAAAACATGCAAAAAACCTGAACCTAAATTAAAAAAAAAACATTAAAAAATTTGTGAGGTAGAATAAGGTTGTAATAAAAACTTGTGTTATTTGATGGTAACCTAAAACAAGGGGATTTTGAAAGAAAAAGTGTGGAAAGGGGAGAGCACAGAAGGTATTTTGGGAAGTGCCTTGGGCACTTGCCTCTATTTGTTTTGTTTTGTTTTGTTTTTTTAGATTTTATTTATTTACCAGAGAGAGAGAGAGAGAGTGAGAGAGAGAGAGAGAGTGAGAGAGAGAGAACAAGCCAGGAGTAGAGGCAGAAGGAGAGGAGAGGAAGAAGGAGCAGGGAGCCTAACATGGGGCTATCCAGTAGATATATTAGTTGTAATAAATGTGAGTTTAGCCATTTCTAGCAGTGTAATTTCCAAACGAAAATTTCTTGAATCCAACTTTAACATCAAGGTATCTTTAAGAAGTTAAAATAAAATAAAATTAAGGTATCTTAATTTTTTTCAAATCCTAAAGTACCAATTTTCTAAAGTAAGATAAAACACGATTTCATTTTACAGCTATTTATCAATTATTAGTCTAGAAAAAGACTTCATATTATTTCTAGCTATACCTATAAGCAAGGAAATCTTTTCTAGTCCTTAAGAGAAATGCTTATAGTTTCTCAGTGAAGATATTGCATTTATTTATTTATAATTTAAAAAATTTTTTTGAGAGAGAGAATGAGCGCACGAGCCAGCGGGGAGGGGCAGAGGGAGAGGGAAAGAGAGAATCCTTTTTTTTTTTTTTTTTAAGATTTTTATTTTTTTATTTGACAGAGAGGTAGAGAGCACAAGTAAGCAGAGCGGCAGTCAGAGGGAGAGAGAAGCAGGCTTTCTGCTGAGCAGGGAGCCCGATGTGGGGCTCAATCCCAGGACCCTGGAATCATGACCTGAGCTGAAGACAGCTGCTTAACCAACTGAGCCACCCAAGCACCCCGGAAAGAGAGAATCTTAAGGAGGCTCTACATCCAACAGGGTGCTAGACACAGAGGCTTGATCTCAGGACCTGAGCCACAATTATAAGAGTTGGATGCTTAACTTTCTGAGCCACTCAGTTGCCCTTTTCAGTGAATATATTGAATTTAATAAAACATTTGAGAATTCATTATATAGTGATGTTTAAAATAATTTTTTAATGTGTTAGCTTATGAACGACATTTGTAAAATTTATAAATGTGAGCCTTTTATTATTACTAGTTTACAGTGTTGGTATAGTAGACATAATTTCTCTAACATATAAATATGAATTATGGGCTGGATGATGAAAATGTTTTACCATTTCTTCCCTTGAAAATTAATACCTGTGACATAGAGAATGAAAGTAAGGAAAGGACTGTTGGTAAGACTCACAAAAAAGAGCTTTAAAAAAATATATATATGTATACTGGTAGCCGTGGTGGTCCTGGGCTTTCTCATTTTCCATCCATCTATTTTTTATTGAGTGGTATATTGGGAATGTAGGGGGAAAAAAAAATACCCACTTTGAACCAGAAGGGTTCTTTTTCAGAAATGATGCCTCTTTCTATAGGTTTTCAAACTGTCTGTGAGGAATAATTATTACCATTATGTAATTATATTTTAAAATCATCAATAATATGTACTGAAGGAAGGTTGAATGCATTTATCCCATAACCATTGTGTTCACAGCTTTCAATGCTAATGTGTTAGGCTTTGGAGTTGTCCTGGCTCGTAAAACTACATATTAGGCTGTTTCCGAAGGATTCATTATTGCTTGCCTTAAATATATGCTGTTGGGGTCTGAACTGGCTTCAGGACATGGGCTCTGTCTGTCTTGTACTTCTCAATGAAATGACTCCTTCCCAGATGGATCAGAACTTTTATATTAGCTATAGAAAAATGCTGTATGATTAGATAGCCTCTAGAATAAAACTACTGTTTTTTAAGATGATTTTTTAAATTGTCAGAGAAACAAATACTCATTTTTTCATAGTACTTTTCCATAGTCCTGTGTTTGGAAGATCCAGAAAAGTAGAAAGAAGAACAATAAAAACAACAAAATCTGGTATTCCTACTAGTGGAATGAAACTATTGATACTATTTAGTCTTCTAAAAAATCTTTTATCTTTTTGGTTACTGGGATCCTCCTTGTCTTAATGCCCCACAGTAGAAATCTGCAGTTCATTTTTGGTTAGTTACATTGAGTAAATCCTGCTGGTTCTGTGTCTGCTCTGGTTCTTAATTTGTCCAGCCCCCTCACCTCCTGACTCATTCCTTTTCACAGTCATTGTGTCAGATATTAAAGTAGTATTCTCTACTTGGTCGTCTGTTTCTGTTGTCTTTCCTCTTTTATTCTTCACATTATTAGTAGGTTTACTTTTCTAAAAACCAAATATGATCCTATCACTTTGCTTAAAAACATACCGTGTCTCTAAATGCTTTCAAAAGGAAGTGTGGGCAACATACTATAGCATATATAATCTGCTAGTAGCATTGGAAACAGTGGCTTCATTTATAGTGGCCTTTGTCTGTATTATATATGTGACTAAATACCACATAACTTGATTATCCCCTAGATGCAGTCCATGTTTCCAAACACCACTGTCATCTTTTGTGACCTTGAAATCTTTTTTCTTTTTACCTTTCCACAAAAATGCTTCTTAACTTCCAAAACATAACTTGGGTGTCATCTTCCCTGAGAAGCATTCTTAAACTGTTCAGATACAATTACTTACTCAGGTGTTCCAGGGGGAACTAATACTACTTTATAATGCTTGCTATGTTGTATTATACTTATTTGTATATATCATGTATATTTCTGCTTTCCTAGTCAATTAAGGGATGTATAGATACCCTGTGATTTGGAATCACAAGATGTTTTTGACTTTCAGAAGGTAATTCTAGGGAATCAAATTTTGTTTCTCACATACGACTTTCACCTATTGCTTGAGGTATTTTACTATGTTGCCTTTACAGTTTTTCTACCTACGTACCATATGCCTGTAGTGTTCTCATTGACTTCCTTTATACATCTATGCTTTATGCCAAAGATATACAAAAGATTTTCAAGAAGTTTTTAGGGCAGTGAGGAGAGGAGCATTTTGAAATTTGGAGGCGGGGGGGGGGCTAGGACACACCCTCCAAATTGCTTTGGTTTTCTTGATGCTGATAATATTGTCAGTCTCTGAAAGGGGCCCTATTTTTGCTAAAATTACTCAGTACATCCTTTCAGTGTTAAAAGTTCACAGTACTTCACATTAGCAATCAGGAATCTGTCCAAAAATTTCTGAATATATTATCGCTATGTTTATTTCCATAGAATTCTGCAAGATAACACAACTTAAAACTTAGAAGGACAAAAAGGAATTGATAGTAATAAATAAGCATTATAACTCTAGAAGGTGATAAATCACCAATTCATTATTTTGAGAATTTATAATTGGAAAAGAATCAAGAATTTATACAGTTTTTTCTGTGTAAACTGTATTGTAAGACAACCAAATAGTTAATTAGGAAAAGTCTTTTTTAGAAGAATTCGAGATAATAAATACAGATGGAATGATAGAATTAGCAAATCCCCTTTGGACAACCCCTAAATAAATAACGGAGAATGATCATTGAGTGAATCAGGCTGGTAACACTTGAATACAGTAACCAATATGAACATCACTTTAAGTGGGACAGCCAGCCATCATGTGTGTCCTAATGTGATGGATTAGGAAAGTACATGTATCACCCATGGAGTATTCTTGTCAAAAGGTATGACTCATGTCTCTAGATCTTACTACAGTTTACAGGAAATACCGAGAATGGAGGAATATGTTAACATTGGGAGGAAATAGCTAAATTTAGGAGGTGATAAATTCTACAGGACAAATCACTTGTTGTTACAGATTAAAGGAGACTCACAGAGGTGTATTAATCAGATACAATGTATGGTTCTTGGTTTTGTTCCTGGTTTAGAAAAGCCAACAGGTAAAATTTCATTTTTGAGATGATTGAAATTTGAACATAAAGTACATATTAAATGATTTTGAGGAATTGCTACTTTTGTCAGATGTGATGAGGGCATTGTAGGGTCAATTTAAAGAAGATTCTTCAAATGATAATGATACATTCTTTACTATGTATGGGTGAAATGATATGGTGTCTGGGATTTGCTATAAAATACTTCGATCCTTGCCACCACCCCCCCAGAAGAGAAGAAACTTGTAGAGTGGGAGAACTGAGATAACGAGACATTTCTGAGTTACACGGGCAAATATCTGCTTTACAATTGTGTCCTTACTTATGTGAATGTTTGAAAATTTTCAGACCAAAAGTTGAAAAAAATTAAAGCCTAAGAAATGGGTACCATGAAGGTTCCTAGGAACCTACATAGGAAGAAAGCTGGGTCAATAACATAACGTAGTGTCTATATGATAAAAACAATACCTGCTAGGGAAAAGCATGATTCTTCCTATTAAAACCAAAAAGTTTTCTTTTATAGTATTCTTGAGGGCACCATATAATATATTAAAAACATTTTAAATTATATCCCTTCTATAAATAGAATTTTTTTTTTTGTAGCATTCATCAAAATGGCTCGTGAAATACCATCCATGGTTAATTCCAGTGAAATTAGCTTTATGGCAAATTGTTATGATACATTCTAAGAACCTTACTCCAAGCTGGGTAGGGTTCCCCTGAAGAATTCAGTATAGAGGTCTTATTCCTCTCTTTTAAAAGTTTAGAGAAACAGGGCACCTGGCTGGCTCTGTGCATGGAGTGTGTGGCGCTTGATCTCAGGGTCATGTGTTGAGCCCCATGTTGGGGGTAGAGTTTATTTAAAAAAATAAAAAATAAAAGCTACAGAAATAAAAGCTTAGAGAAACATAAAAACTTCCTATCCATTCATCTATCCTCCCCTCCATTCACCTTTGCCACTTAAAATAATATAATCATGGGAGTAATATCCCATTTCCTTTGCCCTATTCCATTGGTTAGAAACAAGTTCCAAGTCCCGCTTACACTCAGAGAGTACTATATGAGGGCATGGGCCTTGGGGGTCATTTTAGAATCTCTTGCCTACCATAATGTATTACCTGTTATAACCTTTTAAGTAGCTTATTTTGTTTGTTATTATACAGACAACATTAATGAAACTTGAAAAGAAAAAAAATTGTCACCCCATAATCCTGGTAGCCAGTGTATCAAAATGTTTTCCTTTGGCTGTGTGGATGTATAATTTTATAAAGTATGATGAAGCAGAGGTACAGTTTTCCATTCCTTTTCACTTAGCAAGGGTATTTGTCTTGTTGCTCACATAATGTTTGTATGTATCATTTTTAAGGGATGAAATTGCTTCAGGTGAATGAATCTGTATTACTGATTATCTTAGGTTAATCAAGATATAATTCACAAACAGTAAAAATCATTGTTCTGTGATTTTTTTCTTAAAGATTTTATTTATTTATTTGACAGAGAAAGAAAGATCACAAGTAGGCAGAGAGACAGACAGAGAAAGGAGGAAGCAAGCTCCCTGCTGAGCAGGGAGCCGGATGCAGGACTCGATCCCAGGACCCTGAGATCATGACCTAAGCCGAAGGCAGAGGCTTTAACTCACTGAGCCACCCAGGCACCCCTGTTCTGTGATTTTTTGATAAATACACATATTTGTATAACTACCATCACAATCAAGGAAGAATGTTATCTTGTGCCCCTCGGTAGACAAGCCCTCCCCCTACACTGCAAGGCCTTGGCAATCACTGATTTCAGTCTCTGTAGTCTTACTCTTTCAACAGTATCATATAAATGGAATCATAAACTTTGTAGCCCTTCAGGTTGGGTTGTTTTCACTTAGTAGAATGCATTTGAAGTTGTGCAGTAAAGGAATAGCATTCCTGTGACATAATAAGAAATTCATGTTGGGTCTTTGTCCCTGGTTTTTGGTACAGAGCTCCTAAAACCCTTATAATTTCCTGAAAGGAGCATCTTTTGTTATTCATAACAAACCATTTTTAATTACTCCTGAATTTATACTAATGAGGTTACTCTTGCTGGGCCTTTTGACAGCTTCAGGATGGTAGTTGGTTACCAGGATGATAGTTGGTTGCCACATGGTTGCTAACCATGTGATTAGAGGGTTGGCACTTTCGGGCCCACCCCTTGACCTTCATGGAGGGCAGAATGGCTGGAAATTGAGTTCAGTCATCAGTGGCCAGTGATTTAATCAATTGTAACAGACCCCAAATAAAACCCTTTGAACAATGGGGTTTGGAGATCTTCACAGTTGGTGAACATATCCACTTGGTAGGGTGGCATAGTCCAACTCCATGGAAACAGAAGTTCCTGTTCTTAGGACCCATATGGACCTTGCTCTATGTCCCTTCTCATCTGGGTGTGTGTTTGTGTCCTTTGTAATAGATTGGTAATAGTAAATAAAATATTCTTTGGAATTTTATGAGCTGTTCTAGCAAATTATTGAAAGGGAGATGGGGTTTTATCTCCACCTTGTAGCCAAGTCACACAGAAGTATATGTAACCTGGGGACCCAATACTTATGACTGGCATCTGAAGTGAGGGCAGTCTTGTGGGACTGACCCAAAAGCCTGAGGAGTCTGATGCTGACTGAATTATTACTGTCCGAATTGAAATGAATTGTTGGCTGCCTGGTCGTATCTGGAGAGTTAGAGAATTTGATGGTGTGAGGAAAAAAACTGATACATTTGGTGTCAGAAGTGTTGTTTTGAGTAATATACCTCAGTTGCTCAAATAGGCAACTCAGCTGCCTAAGGTTTGGCCCTTGCCCATCTCCTGGGAGATAACCTCTAAGCCCTTAGAATATCCTGCCTGATAAGAATGTCTTTGCTTACTTGAGGGCCTTTGGCCACCCCATGTTGTCTATGCTGAATAGTGTAGCTGACAAGGTGGTGGAGACTTTGTGCAGTGTGATATCAGCTTGACCTTTGGAGGAGTTGGAAGCTAAGGTCAGCTATGCAGATGGTCAGCGCTACCTACTTGTCAGACCCCTGATAAAAATGCTCAACACCAGCCCTCGGCTGAGTTGCCCTGGTTGCCAGTACTCCATGCACGCTGTCATACATTCTTGCTGGGAGATGTAAGTGCTGTCTCTGCAGCTCTACTGGGAGAGGACGACTGCAAGTTTGGTGTCTCCTGGACCCTGTCCTGTACCCCTCTTCCCTTTACTGGTTTTAATCTGTATCTTTTTGCTGTAATAAACTGTGACTATGAATAAAATGGCTCCTTTGAGTTTCATGAGTTTCTAATGAATCATTGAACCTAAAGGTAGCTTTGGGGATCCCTGGACTGCAGAGGTTCGTCCATATTGTTACTAGTATTGATACTCAGTTCTCTTTTATTGTTGAGTAGCATTTGAAATTTCTTAATTCTCCCGTTGAACTGGTTGTGTCCAGCTATTGGCAATTATAAATAAAACTGCTACAAACATTTGAGTATAGGTTTCTGTGTGAACATAGGTTTTTATTTCACTTGGGTAAATAGCTAACAGTCGGATTGCTGGATTATATGAAAAGTGTCTGTTTAACTGTTTTAGAAACTACTAAACTCTTTTACAAAGTGGCTATACCATTTTGCAGTCCTCCCAGCTACCACAATATGAAGAGTTCCAACTGTTCCTCATACCCCTCAATATTTGGTATTGGCAGTTTTGTTTCCGTTTTATTTTTAGTCTCCTGGTAGATGTGTAATAGTACCTCACACAAATAGTTGTGCTTTGCATTTCCCTAATTAATGCTATTGGGTGTCTTTTCATGTGCTTGTTAATGCCATTCATATGTCTTTTGATGAAGTGTCTGTTCAAATCATTTGCCCATTAAAATTTTTTTTTTTTATTATTGAGTTTTGAGAGGTCTCTATTGTGGATACCAGTCTTTTATCAGATAGGTATTTGCAAATACTTTCTCCCAGTCTGTAACCTTTGGAGAGGAGGTTTTAATTTTAATGTCTAATTTTTAATTTCATAAATTTTATGGATTTTTAAAAATCTTTGCCTAACCTGGTGTCATAAAAAGTTTGTTTTCTTCTAAAACTTTTTTTTTTAAGATTTATTTATTTATTTGAGAGAGAGAGAAGTAGGCAAAGAGGCAGACAGAGAAAGAGGAGGAAGCAGGCTCCCCGAAGAGCAGGGAGCCCCATGCAGGCCTCATTCCCAGGACCCTGAGATCATGACCTGAGCGGAAGGCAGAGTCTTTAACCCACTGAGCCACTCAGGTGCCCCTAAAACTTTTTTAGTCTTATATTTTACATCTAGGTCTATCATTTTGAGTTAATTTTAGTATATGGTATGAGATATTTTGGGGGGCATGCGGATATCTAATTGTTCTGGAATCACTTGTTGATGGGGCCATCCTTTCTCCATTGAATCGCATTTTTACTTTTGTCAAGACTCAATTGCCCATATGTGTATGGGTCTATTTTTGGACTCTTTTTAATATTCATCTGTTTACTCTTTTGCTGAAGTCATGCTGAATTAATGTATCTTTATAGGATAGTCCTGAAATAAGACAGTATGAGTCTTCCAAGTTTTTCTTTTTAAACTTGTTTTGGCTGTTTCAGTTCTTTTGCCTTACTTAGTTTGTTGATTTTAGAATCAACTCATTGATGTCAAGATAAAAACATTTTACTGTTCTTTTGATTGGGAATACTTTGAATTTGTAGATGAATTTGGGGGAGAACTGAGTCTTCAAATACATGTCATGGTATATCATCCCACTTATTTAGGTCTTCATTCATCAATACTTTGTAGTTTTCAGCATAGAGATCTTGCATATATTTTACTTCATTTTTACATATTTTTATGTTTTTTGGCTCTATTATAAATAGTACTGTTTTTAAGTTTGGATTTTCCTTTTTTCCCCTAGTGTATAGAGATATAATTGATGTTTGCATAGTGATCTTGTATCTTGCAACCTTAAACTCACTCATTAGCTCTAGGAGCTCTTTTTGAAGATTCTTTGTGAATGGACATAGACAGTCATGCCATTTGCAAATAGGGGCAGGTTTATTTTTTCCTTTTCAGTCTGTATGCCTTTTATTTCTTTTTTTTCTTATTGTACTTTCTCGATCATGAGTGTGTTATTGAGTAGGAGTGGTGACAGCTGATGTCCTTCTGAATCTTTAGGGGAAAACATTGAATCTTTTATTATTAACTGTGATGTTAGCAGTAAGTTTTTAGTAAATGCACTTCATCAGGTTGTATTAGTGCCCTTCTATTCCTGATGTGCTGAGAAGTTTATCATGAATAGGGGTTGGATTTTCTTAAATGCTTAATTTTTGCATTTGTTCATGCCATCATAATTTTCTTCTTTAGTTTGTTGACCTGATGAATTATACTGATTGATCTTTTAATGTTGAATCAACGTATATTCTTAGAATAAATCCCTATTGGCTGTGGTGTTTTATCTTTTTTCTAAGTTACTAAATTTGATTTGCTAATATTTGTTGAGGATTTTGGCATCTGTGAAGGGTAATGATCTGTAGTAATTTTTTTCTTGTGATTTCTTTGTCTGATTTTGTTTTCAGGGTAATGCTGGCCTCATAAAATGAGTTGGAAACTGTTCCCTCCTCTTCTGTTTGTGTAGATTTTTTCCCACTCTTTTTCCTATCTAGCTTCAGGTTTGATAATATCTCTTGACCTGTTTTCAAGTTCATTGGTACTTTCCTCAGCTGTGTCAAGTCTGTTGGTGAACGCATCAAAGGCTTTTTAAAATTTTGTTACTGAATTTCTCAGTCTTTAGCATTTCAGATTGACTCTTTTAGCTTTTTTGTTCCACTCTTGCAGTTTCGATGATATTTGCCATCTGATCATACCTTCTGCTTGCCTGTTCTGTTTGAGCCTTCCTTATTATTAATAATTATTTTAATTCATTAGCTGATAGTTCCAACATTTTAGTTATGTCTTAGTCTGTTCTTGTTGACTATTTTGTCTCCTGCCTGATTTGTTTGCCCTTGAGATTTTGTGTAGCTTATAATTTTGGGAGGGTGAGGGTGGTTTACCAAATTACTTTATTTGAAGAAATGATGCAAACAAAAGAATTTAAAGAGATATTTTTATACAATTTATAGAAAAGGCAGTGGTAACCTCAATATGCATGCATTGCCTTGGGGACCAGGGAAATCACCCCTACGGCCCGGCTTATACTTTTTGATTGAATCCCAGCCATCATTTGCAGGATAGTAGAGATCGAAGTATATATAGTATTTGTGTTAAGAAATGGGTATGACTCTTGTTCTTCTAAGTTGTTTGAGTTCTTTGTGTGGGGGGTTGAACCAGTCTTGCCTGGAGTTGATTGAGTTTATGTGGGGTTTTTTTCTTGCTTTGGTTACATTCAGTGCGTCATCAATTTTAAATACTTCTATCATCACTTTGTGCTTAAAGGGTAGGGGCTGATTTGCTGAAAACCTTTAACTCAGTGTTTTCTTATTCCATCTATATCCTTAGGCCTTACTTGTACATCTGTACTTCGGAGAGGCTGTTTCTGAGCACTTCTATTTTTCCTCTGTACTGGAAGCTGATTTGCCTTTTGGTGGTGGGAATGGAGCATATCTTTTGTTTTAGACCAACATTAATTATAGCCAGGCTCTGTTTCCCTCTCTTCCTAGTAATCCTGCCTTTTCCCCACTAATAGTAGACCTCTATTGTTTGGGGCCAGGGGATTTCCTGTCCCTCCATCATAGGGACATAGATATTATCTAATTTTGAAAGAATTATAAAAATTTGAATTATAAAATTAGTAGAAGAAAATGTAGAAGAATACCTACATATTTTCTAAGCATGAGTTGAGGTTTAAACATAAAGATACTAACATATTTGTATAAAATTTTAAAAACTTGTGAATATTAAAAGCAAATCATGAGTGGGGACATAAACTTCCGTGTAAATTTAGATTTAAAATAATGAAATGGTTGTTTTAAGATAATTTTTTTAATTAGAGTAGCTGAAAAAAGGGCCTTTGGGTATCATAAACAAAGAAGATAAAGGCATGCATGGTAAAGGTTTCAGATATAAAGCTTATTTGTAATGCAGAGAATCTCAGAAATTCCTCCATTTGAAGTTAGTTCTGATAGATTAATATAGCTTTAAGAGCAAATTTAGAGAGCAAAGGAAGCAGTTCTATAGTGCTTAAAGATTATATTAGCCTCTGCATGTTATACATTATTCCTAGAGAAGCAAAGTGGTTTGTCCAAAGTTAGTGGTAAAAGTAACCTAGACTTGTTTGACTCCTGCTCTTTGATTATACTTTATTATATGACTGCTAATTTCTAATTTGCTACGTTTGGGATATACATCTTAAAACATCCATTTGTAAAGGGCTATATGGGATGGCAATTGACCCATTTAACTTAGGTTAAAACCTAAGTGTTTGTGTATTTTCTGAAAAGTGAAGTTGGTTAGCCTTTTGAGTATTTCTCTTGGCCATTTAATTTTTGGTAATATAAAAATGTGCCGTGGAGTAGCAGAATATCTGAGAGATACTGATTTCAATTTTCAGTTTGTAGTTAAGGTCTTTTTATTTGAGGTCTGGTTTTCATTATGTGTCAGCTATGATTTTAAGGGAAAAATCTAAGGCCTCTCTTCCTGTGAGCTTCTGTGAACACAGGCTTTGGAATTAAAACACTATTTTATACACTCTCTTTAATTGAATAAATAAATTATCTGTAGTAGTGAAGCATATGTGTAGCGAGAAGACAATGCTTTCCTTTACATGGAGTAATTTATTTTTACTGCATATTTATGTTTTGTAGTATGTTATAAATCTTATTATATGTAATCATGTGGCTTTTTCTAGAATGTGCCAAAGAAAAGAATGACTAAAGATTCCCTATATTTTACTGCTAAATCTTGTTTTGTTTTGGTTCTTTGAAGCCAGATGCCATTAATTTGAGAAATGTGCCTCAGAGCTGTGTGTTCTTGATCATAAAGTTCCTTCATTATGTAGAATCTAGCTCCATCTTTGGGGAAGAACAGTAATGAAGTGTAGCTAGCATGCTGAGGTTTTGAGTCTGTATTTTTAGCTTAGATTTTACTTTGACTTTCCCTCGTTTATAGCTTTAAATGTAAAAATAGAAGCTCTTTCCTTAATTTTCATGGACATGAGCAGAAGCATTCTTTAGGACTTTAAGCTCTGCTACAACTAACATGTGGCTAAGTGAAATCTTAGGAGAACAATAGGAACATAACCCTTTAGGAACCTAACCTGTTCATACATGAAAGAGCTAATATAACAGTTGAAGATGTAAAATGCTGACTGCCATGTAACATATTTTAATAGTAGTTAATAGTTGAAGCATTTATGAGGGGGATGATAAAAAAAAACAAACAGTAAGTTCTGTGAGACACCCTGGGAAGAAGACCTTGCTGAATGATGCTCAATGGCACCTCAATGGCAGTTTCATTTACTTCTTGCTTGTAGCTCCTCATTTCAGGAGATTAGGAAAATTCCAGTGTTTTGTGCATTCTTTCTAAATTTAAATTTTTTTTTATCATTAGAAATCAGATTTAAAGTTTCATTTTTAAAAAAGATTTATTTGAGAGAGAGAGAGCATGAGCTGGAGGGGCAGAGGGAGAGGGAAAGAGAATCCCAAACAGACTCCTCCCTGAGCGTGGAGCCCAATGTGGGGTTCACCATCCTGAAATCATGACCTGAGCTGAAATCAAGAGCCGAGTGCTTAATAGACTGTGCCACCCAGGTGCCCCTAAAGGTTCGTTTTTAATGGATAATGTTGAGGGCACCTGGGTGGCTCAGTCGTTAAGCATCTGCCTTCAACTCAGGTAATGATCACAGGGTCCTGGGATCCAGCCCCACATCAGACTCCCTGCTCCATAGGAAACCTGTTTCTCCCTCTCTCACTCCTCCTGCTTGTATTCCCCCCGCCCCCCACCCCTGTCAAATAAAGAAAGAAAAAGGAAAAAAAAAATGTTGAAAAGAAGTGGTAGGTTCCTGTGTAGCCAGAATATAAATTGGAAACTGGGTAACAAATGCAGGGAGTTAAAAGGCCAAGTGGAGATTGCTTTTCTCTCCCCTTCCTTTCCTTCTTTCTACTTTCCTTTCTTCATTTTCTATCCTGGTCATTCCACATGGCATCAAGAGGACACTGAGGGAATTACGTTTGTACGTTAGCTTCATCAAAGACATTATTTGAGATTGTTCTCTTTAGAATACTAAGAATAGACTGGTGATTGGGTTTGCATCAGATTGGTTGAAGGTACCGAAATGAATGTTTTTCTTGTAAATTGTAACTCTTTCTCCGTGTCTGTTTTTAGAATGATCCTCAGGAGGGGCGCCTGGGTGGTTCAGTGGGTTAAGCCTCTGCCTTCTGCTTAGGTCATGATCTCAGGGTCCTGGAATCAAGCCCTGCATCGGGCTCTCTGCTCAGCAGGGAGCCTGCTTCCTCTTCTCTCTGCCTGCCTCTCAGCCTATTTGTGATCTCTCTGTCAAATAAATAAAATCTTTAAAAAAAAAATAAATAAAAGTAATTAGTTCTATCTTTAAAAAATGATCCTCAGGAACAACTGTTCTTTCCCCAGAAACAGCTGTGCTATGTTGTACCTCCATAATGAAATGAAATAATGCGTAGAAGCCATTATTTTAAAGGCAGTGAATAACTAGGAAGAACAAGAAGTCATATTTATGAGTTTTGATTTAGAGATTCGAAGTTCCTCTTAAATTGGTTGGATTTATAAAAAGGTACATTGTGTTATATTCGTTTATTGATTTGATGCCATTTATGGAGTATCTACTCTGCACAAAGCTTAGTTGATACTGGGAGTATAGTTGTGGAAAAGATACATTGTTCTTGACTTTATTGGAGCTTATACTCTACCAAGGGAGGCAAATGTAAAACAATTATACAATAAATGGTATAAATACAGTTGTAATAAACACCAAGACAAATCGGGAATGTTTTGAAAGTCCACTGGGGGATTCTAAGGCTGGGAATCAGAGATGGCTTCTTTAGGCAGTAACATTTGAGTTATATTATCATTATCGTAAATGTGATTGTGGTGCCTGGGTGGTTCAGTCGTTAAGTGTCTGCCTTTAGTTTAGGTCATGATCCCCGGGTCCTGGGATCCAGCCCGGCATTGGTCTCCCTGCTTAGCGGGAAGCCTGCTTCTCCCTCTCCCACTCCCCCTGGTTGTGTTCCCTCTCTTGCTGTGTCTCTGTCAAATACATAAAATCTTTAAAAATAAATAAATAAATCTGATCAAGGAATTCAGTTTAAATAAGTGTTTAGGGAAATACTTAAATGGAAGTTATTTAAGGTCTGGCGATAAACACAGTAACATAAACTTATTTCCATTCTATTCTTGGTCTTCCACTTGGATAATTCAGTTGAAATTTTTGGCTTCCTTTATTTTTTCTTATTTTTTATTTTTAAAACTTTATTTTTCATGCCTAGAAATATTTTATTAAACACATTACCGTGGCTTCCTTCATTGTAATATTGACTTTAAGAGTTCCCAGATGTGCCTGTATATAAAGTCTTAAGACCGCGTAATCCAATCTAGTCATTACATTTGACAATTAATAAAAGCTTCCAAGTTATAATAGATTTGAAAATTATTTGTTAAAATGTACTTATCTTTTATGCCATTCTTTTGATGCTTCCTTAAATAAACTGAAGCATTTCTATTATCTGTCTTTTTACCTACACTGTGTGGTACTCAAAGAGCCCCTATCTCTAGAACCTTGCAGGATGTGAGACATATAATAAGTGTTAAATAAACAAATCAGTTATGAATAGCCTGTGTTAATAAGGAGGTGGCAACTTGGTGACTGACCTTCATGTTTCTTGTAAGTGACAGTTTAGCATAGTGCAGGCTGCTTTGGAATCATAAGGCCTAATTTTGAATCCCAGTTCCTCAGTATGTATGCTTAGGCGACTAACTTCATCTTTAAAATAAATAAAGTAAGATTATAGGTGTAAAGTACTTAGCTTAATGTCTGAGGCATTGTAAGTGTCCCATAAATGGTGGCTAATATTATTATAAGATACATGCACTAACCTTTTATCTGTTTTTTTATCTTGTTTATAATAGACACTTACAGTGACATAAAATACTGTTTTTTAAGAGAGTAGATAATTGGCCCTTACTATAACTACACCAAATCAAAAAGTGAAAAATTTATAGCTAGTAGGCTGTTTGCTTATTGAAACTAAACTTCAGGGCACCTGGGCCTCAGTGGGTTAAAGCCTCTGCCTTCAGCTCAGGTCATGATCTCAGGGTCCTGGGATTGAGCCCCTTGTAGGGCTGCCTGCTCAGCAGGGAGCCTGCTTCCTCCTCTTCTCTGCCTGCCTCTCTGCCTACTTGTGATCTCTCTCTCTCTCTCTGTCAAATAAATAAATAAAATCTTAAAAAAAAAAGATCTGTCCAAATTAAAAAAAAAAATAAACTTCATGAACTACTAATTATTGATAATTAAGTGAGTAATTATGGCCCTTATTATTACAATGAATACATTTCCTTCCTTTGTATGTCATGTTTTTAAAAATATAAAACATTGTTTTTATGAATAAATTTTTGTGGATTTTTAAAAAACAATCTCACAATGTATCTTTTATATAAGGATATTTGATGTATGAGGTTTGCTTGACTTGAGGGGGGGTGTATGTATTTAATGTACATATTACCTGTGGGGATGGAAACAGAATAAGATCTAGTCAATGTCTTTAATTTTTCACTTCAGTAAGTAAACTTTGTCATTTTAAATACTTTTGTGTCACTCTTTGCCTATATAGTGAAAAATTCTATAACTTTTTTTAAAAATTGACTAATCCATTTTCTGAGGATCTTTATAAAAGTAAAGGATATAAAGGAACTAACTGAACAAACATATTCTAAGGTTTCAAATAGAACTTTGAAATTTATTTTAATTCCATGTTACTTAGAGTTATGATTTGGTGGCAAAACAGTATCAACAGTCCTTGTAACAAAGCAAAAAATGCCAGCAAGCAAACAAATATCCTTTAAGGCCTTTTTGTTCTACATTTAAAAAATATATATATATTTCAAGTTTCTCCAGAAGCAAAGTATCCACAAATTTGTGATTTTTTCTTGTAATTCGTAGTCATTGGCCAGAATCAGGAGATTCATAGAACACTATTTGGAATGCAGTACTAAGAATATAAGACATTTGCTTGAAAAGGTTATGAAGATATATGACCTTCTGCACTTGAAATATTTTGATTGATTTGGTGGATTTACATGCTTTTCAGAGCACTTCCAAGGATAGCACTCAGCATGTAGTGAGGGCTCTTACGAGTCCATTTAGAAATTTACCTATAAAAATTGAAATCAGGTGACAGTTTTATGTAAGGCAACCTGACAGTCAATACTCCAAATATATAATTTAGTGGGATTTATGTAATAAGAGTGTTATTTTCAACTCTTAAGTGACTATATTTTCTTACTTGCTCCTAGAATATCACTGAGACTAGGAAGCAGGCAATTTCCCTAACAACTGTGTCATGCCCAAGATGACAAAGCAAATCATTCATAATTTGGTATCAGTGCAGATCTTATTTTTTTCTCCTTCCATATTTTCAGCAGATTATTTTTCTGGTTTCTTAATTCAAGTTGAGATTTTAGAAATCTTAGTCTGTAGTTCTCAGGATGATCAAATATGCACTAAAAGAGTGGGGCTGGAAATAAAATTGTATACGTGAAATTAAATTTTTCTCTCAACTTGACAGTATGCTTTTCTGGACATGGTTTTCCTTTATCTATTACAATTTCCTATTTGGTCTTTAGCAAATTTAATTTTCTTTTATAACCTATTTGCAGTGACCATATTTTTTCTACTTCAAACAATTCAGCTTGGGTGTTCTAAGAAAGATAAAAGCCTCAAGTTTATTTTAAACATTCATATTTACACTAGTAATACTAGTGTAAACTCCTTTAAAAAGTAGTATTTGGGCGGAGGTGCCTGGGTGGCTCAGTCGGTTAAGTGACCCAGACTTGATTTTGGCTCAGGTCATGAACTATACAGGTTGTGAGATGAGCCTGCGGTTTGATACCATGCTCGCCGTGGAGCCTGCCTAAGATTTTCTCTCTCCCTCTCTCTGCCTCCCCTCCCGCCTCGCTCTCAAAATAATAATAATTTTTTAAAAGGTATTTTTTTTGGAGTAAAGGTTTAGGGAAATCTCTAAGAAACCAAAGTTTATTTATTTATTTATTTTAGAAAACAAAATTTAGAATAAGTTTTCATTAGGTTAGAAGGATTTTTGGAGTTGATTATGATCATTAGTGGCCCTGAAAAACAAAACAAAACAACACGGGACTGGGATTTTTAAAACTACCTTTTAACAACACTATAATGTATGTCTGGAATTGGACTGCTCACAGACATGTAGTAGAGGGGTTTGATTTAGGAGAATTCGAGGATTGGATCAAGTAAGGAGTAATTATTCCAAATTTGAGATCTGTATTTGTAGGGACTACAAAGTCTTGTTGTGATTGGACGAGAAGTAAACATAATTTATTTTACTGAATTGTGATTGGCTAAAAACCTTTTCGTTCCATGATATTCTGTAATAACGGAATCTGGAGCTTTTCCCTGGTTTTACATGATGAGAGATTTTGAGGTATGTGCTAGTACTGAAAGTACTCAAATTGGTACAGAAACTAGATTTTAGGGACATTGACAGAAGCCCTCAACACGGCGTTTGACATTCTTACGACAAAGCAGTAGCGAGGTGTAAATCTCTGAAGAGTTCAAACACGTAATTAGTATCGTTGCAAACAGGAAGGATGAAAGGATGACAGTATTTTCTTCATTGTCATTTGGAATCTGTACTGTTCTGCAGTGACTGTTTTCAGTGGAAAGTGTTGCTCTGCTTTGCTGCTGGGAGTGTTGTTTCAAGTGAAATTTGGACTGATTCAGGTGGCGGGCACCCTGTGTTCTGAAAAGCATCGCTCCGGTGATGCGGGGTTTAACCTGGAGTTTATTTGGTGACCCAGGGTGGAACCAGCATGCTTCACTTTCGCCTAATCCTCCCCCCCACCGATACACACTTCTGAGGGAGCGGTGAATAGAGAGGTGACCCTCAAATACTCTGAATGGTGTTACCAAGAGAGAGCATTCCTTTATCCCACCGCGCTCCTTATTTCTTAGCCTGGCGGGTCCCACAGCCCCCTTGGCAGCGTCGTTGGGCACTACTTTCCGTCCGTGGTGGTTCCTCCGACCCTTTCCCGCGGCTCCCTGCCCCCGCCTGCGCCGGCGGAAGGAGACGCTCGGCGCTCTCAGCCGGCGAGTGGATGGGGAGGTGGAGTAGTACTGTCCACGGCGAGGTGGCGGCAGCGGTCGGGGTTGCGTCGGGGCCTCCGACGGCGACGGGGGTGTGGGGATTTCTGTCAGTTTGTGTGTGTGTCTGTGTGTGTGTCTGTAGCTACAGTCAGAGGCTGCTAGTCGGGGAGTCTGAGGAAGTGTTGAGGACTGTGAGAGACCGAGGTCGCTGTGCCCTTCTGGGCAGGGCGTCCGGTGCGCCCCCGAGTCCGCGCTCGCTTGCTCGCGGGGCTGCCGCCGTCCCCCAGTCCGCTCTCCTCAGCATGGGGCGCCGGTAGGAACAGGGTTTCGCTGGTTCGCCGCAGTGGAAGAGGCAGCAGCCGCTTCAGCAGTGTTGGCTATGGCGGTGGAGACGCGGCTGGAACTGGTGGGGAAGCGGTTCCTGTGCGTGGCGGTCGGCGAGGAGGCTCGGCCCGAGCGCCGAGAGAGTGGACGCCGCTGCCGGGGCTGGCGAGCGGGGGTCATCCGAGCAGTGTCACACAGGGACAGCCGCAGTCCGGACCTGGCGGTAAGAGCGCGAGTGCCCCGCAAGCCCCCAGCCCACGCCTGCACTGCTAAGTCTCCGGCAGCACCTTGTCTGGTTACCTCCGGCGCCTCGCGCAGCCCCGCCAGCTGGCGGTCACGCCCCTCTGTGGAGCCGTCCGCCGCTTCGCCCTCGTCCCCCAGGGAGCGGTGCCGGAGCGGGACTCCCGGGCTTCTGCACAGGCCCTTCTAGGGCCCTCGGCCGCTGTCTGGGAGGGGGGTTAGTGCCCCTGCGGGGGCCGTGGACACCTGGCTGCGAGCCGGGGCCGCTGGGGCAGGCGGGGGGCGCGGACGAACACAGACCCCTCGGGGCGGTAGGGGCCCATTTCGCTGACATCAAATTCCTTGAAAAAGTCTTACTGTTCCAGGGGTTAGAGACTTAAAACTTAGGCAGCGAGGTTGCTGAAGGGGAGGGAGAAAAGCCAAGCGACACATCTGTGGTGTTTCAGGCAGTCCTGAGATTCGTTTGTCTTTTCCAGGCAAAGGCTGTGTGAGTGGTGGCATTTTTACACATGCTTGCATTTCTAACTGGAAACGATGAAAATGAAAATTTTTCATTTGCAGGGCTGTAGAAATTAACCGACCCCTTCCTCCCTTCTTTCCTTCCTTCCTTCCTTTTTTTTTTTTTTTTTGGTGGGGTTGTGGTTTTTCTAAAAAAGTGAATAGTATTTTAAAAATCTCATGCAATTTTAAATGAAACAAGAAATATTATAAATTAAAATGTTATGCCCTGCCGAACCTTAGGGGTCTTTTTCTTTGCTTTCTTTTCCTTTCATAAGATACTGCCAATATTTTCTTTAAATAATGTAGGAATGTGCACCATTTCGGGAAGGGATATGCTCTGATAGTGTTCCAAGCACATTTTCACTTGGGGACAGGTTGGGAGGGGCAGCGTAGAGGCTAAGCATTGACTAGTGTTCACAAGGTTGATTTGCGAATGCATAATCCACAAAATTTATTGGTAGTGGCTCGGGGGATTTAATTTTTTACCGAAAACTTCAAACACGGTAATATTTTCTTTCCTTTTGTATATCTGCTAGTTTACATTTCCAAATTCACTTTAATATCTATCTATACACATTCATAGCTATTTTAATATTTTTCTTGGTTTCTGCCTGCTTTTGTAAACGCCTGTTTCATGACTGTAGTCAATGATAAGGTTTCACTGGGTATGTATTAATAATGTTGACTTGATATTGCAAAATAGGCTTGTTGTGCTAGTAGGTATTTCTAATAGGAAATAAGCAGAATAAAGGTAATTTTGAAGAATTTGGTTGGTTATTTTCACTGGAAAAACAAATCTTTAAAAATTTCTGATATTAATGATTCTGCAGATTGTGTTAATTCAGTAACTTTTTGTGTAAAAGGCATGTGCTGAATTTGTCTTTCCTCATCTTATTGTGATTCGATATTGTCTTGGCTTTTATGTGGAAGCTAGCTGGATTATGCTTTAGCATTTTAAAATAATTTCAGAACAAACCTGGAATGATATTCCATTTTTCACAGTATTTTATTTTAGTAGATAAATGAAAATTAGGAAATATAGTTTTAAATTATGAGCATCACTTGTGACAGTCAAGTTATCAAAGTTAAATATAGTAAGAACTTCCTGCATGGAAATTTAAATGATATAAAGAATGGATTTATGTTGATCACATTTGTAAAAGGCAAAATATTAAGCTGGGTATTTAAAAATGAAAAGTATATGTGGATGGTGGGAGGGACTCTAAAGAACAGGAATAAATTTTCTCAGGTGATAGAAATGTTTTGTATCTTGACAGTTATAGGGATGTATGTATTAAAACTTGTTGAATCGTGTGCTTAATAGCTGCTTTTCACCATATACAAATTTTAAATAAAAATGCATTTTGAACCATAACTATGTGAATCTCCAGGAGTTTCTCCTATTTTTAAGAAGTTAATTTTATTTAAGTACTCTTTACACCCAGTGTGGAGCTCTAACTCACAACCCCAGCATCAAGGGGTGCTTGTTCTTGGGACTAAAAAACCAGCCAGATGACCCTCCAGCAGTTTTCCTTTGTCTACAAGTCTTTATTTGAAAAATTATTTACGTGGTGTAACTGATTTTTTTCAGCCTAGAACCTATAGTTTTAGAGTTATTCCCAAACGTTCTAATTTTTTTTATGTTCATATTCCCTAAATTACATGAAATGAAACATGAAACAGGATAGATAGCATCAATATACTGTAATTCTCCTTCTATACTTTTTTAAGATTTTATTTTTAAGCAGTCTCTACACCCAAGGTGGTGCTTGAACTCATAACGCTGAGATCAAGAGTTGCATGCTCCACCGACTGAGCCAGCCAGGCACCCCTTTTAGACTTTTGTTACTGAAGAATAAATTTTAAAGAGTTTTATGAATTATATGAAAAATGCTGGCATAAACAGGGCATTTTTGTGTTTATTTTTAAATATAGATGAACTTCCTTTTAAAGATTTTATTTATTTATTTGACAGAGAGAGAGAGACGACGAGAGGGAGCACAAGCAAGGGGAGTGGGAGAGGGAGAAGCAGGCTTCCGGCTGAGCAGGGAACCCAATGCAGGGCTCCATCCCAGGACCCTGGGATCATGACCTGAGCTGAAGGCAGACGCTTAACAACTGAGCCACCCACACGTGTTTTTGTTTTTGTTTTTAAAGTTAAATGTATGTAAGTTAGAACCTGCAAATGTATTAGAAATCTTAGTTGTATGTATTTATGGCACATCATTTGAAAGGGTAACTCAACTTGAAAATAGTTCAGGGAATACTTTTTCTCAAAAGTTAATCAGTTATTCTTATTTTTAATCTTATGTATGAAGAGTTGCTATGTGTATTAATGTTCTGTCACTGTTGTTAATTAGCACAAGTTGGTGTTTTAAACAATACAAGTTGATTATTTATAGTTCTGGAGATGACAAGTCTAAACATGGCTCTAAGTGGGCTAAAATCGAGATATAGTAGAACTGTGTTCTTTTCTGAAGGTCTTAGACAACTTTCATGTCTTTTCCTTTTCTGGCTTTTAGAAGAATCCCACATTCCTTGCTCTAGGCACCTTTCCCTCTGATTTTCTTGCCTCTGCCTTCCACTTTTTAAGTGCCCAGGTGATAATATTGGGTTCACCCCGATAATGAAGAATAATCTTCTCTGCAAACTAACAATCTTGATTCCGTCTGAACTGTAATTCTCTTTTGCCATCTAATGTAAAGTTGACACACGTTTAATGGTTTAGGACATGAGCATCTTTGGAGTGGCATTATTCTGCCCACCACACCAAGATAGCAAAAATACTCTTTTACACTGTGAACATATTTAATTTCATTCAAATAAATTAAGGCTAAAATTAATTGTATTTTTTCATGCCAGGAGTTTTAATGATAATATCGCTATCTGATCTTTTGAGTAAATGAATTTAATTAATAGAATTTTTACTGGACTATGCTTGAATAATTGTACATAATTTTGGGTGATTTTTAAAAATGGCTTGTAAATCTTTTTGGTTATCTGTATTGGAATTACTTTAACCAACAAAAGACTTTATCTGAATGTCTTTTATTCTCAGTAGGACCAGTTGAAGTTGAAATACATAAAGTATATTGTGAGTCCTCAGAATGTTGAGTTGTTTTGTTTTGTTTTGTTTGGTTTTAACCTCACTATTTAGAAAGTTTCTTGCTGGGACACGTGGGGTGGCTAAGTCAGTTAAGCATCTGCCTTTGGCTCAGGTCACAATTCCAGGGTCCTGGGTTGGAGTCCCACATCGGGCTCCTTGCTCAGCAGGGAGCCTGCTTCTCCCTCTGCCCCTCCCTCTGCTCGTGCTCTTTCTCTCTCTCTTTCTCTCTCTCTGATAAATAAAAATCTTAAAAAAATTTTTTTTTCTTACTTTGGTATACATCTTGTCATTACTGCCCTACTTTTAAGGTACTTTTCTAGAAAACTGATAGTATTATAGAAGGGAGGCTGCCAGTTGAAAAGTACTTTTGCATAATACTCATCCTTGAATAATATTGTCATGCTAATTAAATAGCAAAACTTGATTTACTTTTTGCTTGTTTTACTTCCTGTCCATAACCTATCAACCCTTTATTTATTTATCTAGCCATCTAGTCATGTTCCCACTCACCTTGATGCTTAGGGTGATTACATCATTGTTTCAAGCTAACTCTGTTTAAAGTTTATTTTTTAAAAAAATATGTCAAAGGGATCCTGGGTGGCTCAGTGGGTTAAAGCCCCTGCGTTTGGCTCAGGTCATGATCTCAGGGTCCTGGGATTGAGCCCCAATAGCGGGCTCCCTGCTCCCTCCTCTCTCTCTGCCTGCCTCTCTGCCTGCTTGTGATTGCTCTCTCTGTCAAATAAATAAAATCTTAAAAGAAAAAAAAATGTCATATTTTTCATTACCCAGAAGGAACAAAAATTATATTTTGTTTCATACACCAAATACATACATTTGCTTGTTAGTTGGGAAATTTTCTGATGGTCACTTAGTGACAAGATTTTAAACTGCTTGAACTGTGTACCTGTAGATAAGTTATTTCGCAGATCTTACGGGTCTTAAATATAAAGAAAATTTTCATGTTTAGGAAGTTTAAAGTGACCTGTGATTTTGTTTATAAGGAAGGTTTTTCTGTTTTTAGTCCTATTATGTTTTTGTTCAACTGTCTTTTAAGTTTCATGTTGAGTTGGTAACATTTGATTCCCTTATAAATTTTGTTAGGGTAAGTCTTTAGGTAAGTCTGAAATTTATAATGGTCTTGCAGTATTGATAATGTTAATTTCTGGTCTATTCACAATGAATGAATGAATGATTTTTATTTCATTGCTCAGTATGACCTGCATGAGTTAACCATCAGGAAAATTGGTTAGCTGGTAGGTAAAAGGACTTTTATGTCTGATTTGAGTACATAGACTATTTTTTTCTCCTCTCTTGAATTCTTGTTATTGGTCCCAAAAGACTTTGGTATAGTAAGAGGAGTATGTAAATTGTAGCTATCTATAGTTGCTATGGTGGTACCTTATAAATTGTCCATTAATGACTAGCTTAGCTTGTTTTAAAAGAAGGTAATCAGCCCCATAAATGGTGTCATTTGTATGTTTCTGTGTAAAATTAATTAAATGAAAGAGGTGGGGTTTTTTTTGCCTTTTTTGACCTGTCATACATATTTGGCACATAATTTGGTTCCAGTAATTTAAAATAGAGAGTTTTTAATTTATTTCAAATTTAATTGTATTAAATTCTTAATTTTAATTGGACTAAAGACATCTTACCATGAGAACTGTTCTTACCTTCATATAATGATACCATTGCATTTGAAAGTAAAAATGTCCAGATATTTCAATGTAATTGAAAGTATATAGGCTATGTTTATAGATTTATTACTTTTTGACAATTTCAAGTTATGTACAAAGAAGGTCTTTGACTCTGAAATTCATACTCATTTTCTTTTCCCTTATGTAGTATCTAGTGTTTACTTAGGTGTTTAATAAATGTTCATTGAATGATAAATGAATGTCATAAATCCTATGAATACTTTAATTTATACTAACCGTCTCAATTGCCTACTACTATTTACTATTTACTATAAATTTTGAGTATCTTTTTTTTTCTTTTGTGGTATTGTGTATCTTGGTGGTTATTTCCCCAGTATCTGTTATGTGTTTGACTAAATTGTGGGCCATGGTATTCCTTAGAAAATCAGGTAGTTGAATTCCTCTGGCTACATTGATGATTTAGGCCCTAACTAATTAGGTACAATCAAAATGAAGTCAAGTACAGTATTGTGTGGGTGTGATGCTGAAATTGCCACAGCTGTTTCCCTGCTTTAAGGTCAACCAGTTTGAGGACAAAGCTGACAAACAGATCAATTTTTTCTGAAGCATAAATACACTGCTGGATTTTTCATCTATGGGATTTTTCATTTTGGAAGAGTAAATTTATTTTATGTCACTTTGTGTTGTTTTTTTCTGTGGAACTAAAAGCATTTTAACTGATACACATGGTAATATTCCATTCCATTTTTTTGGAAAGCACATGTAAGGGGCATTTTCATGACATTCTTGTCTTCTTTGTTGTTTGATGTTACGACATGTAGACCTTTGTCATTAACTTCAATGATGATTTTCAGGGAGGATGATATATTCTGCTTTGTGTCTTGATGTATCCTAAAGCTTTGAAAAATTGTCTTAATGCATTTAGGACATACAGATATCTAACTTTCTAAATAATTGAAAATAAGAAATACATTTGAATTTTTATGTCAGGAAGAATCTACAAACTCCTTATAGTTAAAAAGACGTTTCAGGCAGTGCCTGGGTGGCTCAGTCAGTTACATGTCTGCCTTCAGCTCTGGTCATTGATAACAGAGTCCTGGGATTGAGCCCCATGTTGGGCTCCTTGCTCAGCAAGGGGGTCTGTTTCTCCCTCTCCCCTGCTTGTGCACTCATGCGCACGCGCTCACTCTCCCTCAAATAAATAAAATCTGTTTCTATTTTTTTTTAAGTTTTTATTTATTTATTTGTCAGAGAGAGAGCACGAGCACACAAGCAGGGCGAAAAGCAGGCAGAGGGAGAAGCAGGCTCCCTGCTGAGCAAGAAACCTGATGCGGGACTTGATGCCAGGACCTTGGGATCATGACCTGAGCCGAAGACAGACAGTAAACCCACTGAGCCGCCCAGACATGCTAAATAAATAAATAAATAAAAGAAATTTCAGGAAAGAGGTATCATTAATATTTCAGAAATTAACAAGGAATTAACTTTTAGTTTTTAGGTCATATACCATAAATGTTGTATGTTTCTACTGTGTTATTGTTGGCCAGATAAATATCTATCAGTATACTCTTCTTTATTTGCAGTTCTGAAATTTAGATAGTTTTGTATTATCAGAATATTTTAATGATTCACTAGGAAAACCTGACTAAATGAACTTAAAAAGTAAAATCTAATATGAACTGAATAATCTTGTTTTTTGAGAGAAATAGTAATGTGCTTAATCTTACGGTGCTGCTCTAAACTCCACAGGTTTACATACAACATAGGTACTTCTACATGTAATATACATGTGGAATATGCACTTTGTCACCATATTCAACTATCACTATAATATGCCCTATATAACTTTATAAAATTCAACAAATTTTGAACTCCAAAACCCATCTAGTTGGAAGGGTTTGGGATGAGGTATTGTTATTTAAAAATTAATACTGATCTTTTTTCATTATTTTTCCCTCCCTACCCCCCACGACCCCCCACCCT
>LNAC01000395.1:1607456-1655522 GCA_002007465.1 Ailurus styani | reverse complement strand
AAGAGACTCCTAATCTCACAAAACAAACTGAGGGTTACTGGAGGGTGGGAGGGTAGGGATAGGGTGGATGGGTTATGGACATTGGGGAGGGTTTGTGCTTTGGTGAATGCTATGAAAGATGTAAGCCTGATGATTCACAGACCTGTACCCCTTGGGCAAAGAATAAAAATAAAATTAAAAAAATTAATACTGATCTTTTAAATTTACTTTTATTTATTTTTAAAGCAAGTGTGTGCACAGGGGGAGGGGCAAAGAGAGAAGGAGAGAGAGAATTTTTTTTTTACTTTCAAAGGAGAAAGTTTCTTAAGCAGGCTCCACATGGAGCATGGAACCTTACATGGGGCTCAATTTAATTACCTTGAGATCATGGCCCTGAGTAATGACCTGAGCAGAAATCAAGAGTTGAATACTTAACCAGTGGAGCCATCCAGACGCCCCATACTAATTTTTTTTAATGGTGGTGATTTAATGGTAATAGATGTTACTAATTTAATTTGTTTCAATATTTGACAGTGATTATATTTCTGCCTGATGTTCAGACAGTTGTTTTCAATGTAAATTTTTAACAAACTTAGATTTTTTTTGATAAAATGTTCTTAATGTGAAAAATCTTTAAGGATTACATAATTTGCCCTTTAAGATTGTTTATTAAAATACAAATTATCTAATTGTATGGAATCTTTTCATGTAGAATTTATGTTGTAGCTATGTTATAAAATTATTCTAGTTAATCCATTGATGAAAATCTTGTGTTTATTTTATAATGTAGAATCTATTATTTAATTATGGAATAAGCGGTTAATTAATAGAAAACAGCATGTTATCCTTTTACTGTTTGGTTGGACATAGGACTTAAAGTTCTGAGAACACAGTCTAGTCCACATTTCTTAATCAGTTGGAACTGTCTTATAGGAATTTGTTTATTGAATTTGAACAGGGTAGACAAATGCTTATACCTCTTATTAAAAAGTATGAATACAGTGAAATCTGACTTGGGGTTATTGGCTAGTAAACCCCTTTAGAATTAATAAAAGTTTTGTATTACATATTTCTTAACACATTACAAATTTTAGGTATAGTATTTCATCGATTTCCATTCAAATCAGCCCAACAAAATAGGTCTTAATAGAACATCATTTGAAATTGGTTTGAAAAAATAGGAATTGGTATAAGTACATGTTACTGATCACCATAAAAGACCTTAAGTTTCAATGAAATATTTCTCAAAAGTACTTTTCACATTTCACTTGATTTATAGTTTGGGTCTCAGTTTTCTCATTTATCTTAGTCAGTGAGTGGAATTAGTCTAGATTGAGAGTTTTTTCTGTTCTCTAATTCTAGAATTGTGCTATTAATAATTTCTATCTGGAATGTCCTGGGGTAAAGTGTTTATCAAGCAGAAATCAATTTCAGATCCCTCTCAAAAGCTAATTTTGAGTTAATGAAATTTTTCATTATGTTATACCTTTCGTACTAGATTATATGGACCACAATTCTATACTAAAATAACGTGATTTCTATTTAGTGGTTTTTTTTTTGGATGATCAAGATGAGTTCATAAGATTTGAATTTATGTGATTGTGCAAATTGAGGTAGAATAAATAGCCCAAGGCTACAATGTTAGGCCTTGAAAAAATTGAATATGTATTTTCTCATACACTTGGAAGTGTTTATCTGCTGTGTTTAGTTTTTTTGATGAAAATATTTTATAGTTCAAATTGACTAAAAGGAATGAAATACTACTTCTTTAAATGATTAGTAATTTGGGGCACCTGGTGGCTCAGCCAGTTAAGTGGCTGCCTTTGGCCCAGGTCATGAACCCAGGGTCCTGGGATTGAGCCCCGCATCAGGCTCTTTACTCAGCAGGAACCTGCTTCTCCCTCTCCCTCTGCTTACTACTCCCCCTGCTTGTTCAACATCTCTCTCTCTCTCTCTCAAATAAATAAATAAAATCTTAAAAAAAAAAAAGATTAGTAATCGCAGACTTTCAAAGTAACAACAACAAAACAAAAACCCAAGCCTCTTCTTTGCTATAATATTCTCCCTGGGGTGTCTGGCTGCCTTTGTCCGTAGAGCATGTGACTCTTGATCTTGGGGTTGTGGGTTCAAACCCTATGCTGGGTGTAGAGGTTACTTAAAAATTAAAAAAAAAATTTTTTTTTAATTCTCCCTGAAGCTTTGCTCTTTTTTGATTTTTGTTAGCCTCATAATTCAAGTCCTTTGGGGGTTTCTTCTAGCCTGATTTATTTTCTCCCATCTTCTTAGAATTTAGTATTAGAGATTCAGTCCTTTGCTTAATGTTTTCTTTTGTCTTGTTTTGTTTTTTACTCTTGTTATTCTCTTTAGAGAATTTACTGGTACTTGTCGCATCATTAGTCACAAGTCTGCAGCTTAAGCATTGGCCTTCAATTTGAATCCACCATCTCTTCTTCCCTTTTTTTTTTTTTTTAAGATTTTTATTTATTTATTTGAGATGGAGTACTTAAATAGGGGAAGCAGCAGAGGGAGAGGGAGAAGCGGGTTCACCACTGAGGAGGGCTTCATCCCAGGACTCTGAGATCATGACCTGAGCTGAATCAGGCAAACACTTAACCAACTGAGCCACTCAGGTGCCCATCAACCTTCTTTTGTGATGAATTTATATGACTGTCCCACCTTTGAGTATGGTATGTTTCTAAAGTGTTAATTTATTATCTTCCTGTGAAATTAGTGCCCCTTTTGAGACTCATACTGACTTTAAAACTTTCATTCATTTTCACCTTTACACCCCCTACAATGTAGGTATTTACTGTGTTCTGCTAATTTTTTCCTTCAAATTGCAATCTTCCCCACCCCCACTTCTGTTTTCCCCCCAATTTGTATTGCCATTGGCTATAACTTTTATTGCCCTACGTGCATATTAAGTGGTCTTTTTACTTTCATGTTTTTTCCTTTTTGAGTCTGTTTTATGCAGTTGAGAGATTCCTCATACTGAGTTTCCCATTAGCTCACTTGAGTAGTTTTTCTTTTGCTTTTCCAATGAAGTCCAAACATCTTCAGTCTTGCCTCTATCCTTTGAAATTTGAAATTCACTAATCTCCTATGCAAACTATCCCATGGTGTTAAGTGAAAGTCTTGTTGGAATTTATTATATGTATTACATATTATAACCGTTTATGAAATCATAAAATGTATTTCATATTTACTTTGAAATTTCATTTGCTGATAAAATTTCTCATGTCAAACTGATAGGCATATTCTCTTTTGTTAAAAATGGTATTACTTTTTATCTTGAGAAATGCCAGTAGTTCAATTTTGCTTTTGTTTCCCTTGCCTCCAGAGATGTGTCTAATAAGAAGTTACTATGGCTGAAGTCAAAGAGGTTGCTTCCTGTGTTTTCCTCTAGGATTCTGGTTGTTTCCTTTCTCACATTTAGGTCTTTCATCCATTTTGAATGTACTTTTATGTATGATGTAAGAAAGTGGTCCAGTTTCATTCTTCTGCATGTTGCTGTCCAGTTTTTCCAACACCCATTTGTTGAAGAGACCTTTTTCCATTAGCTATTCCTTCCTTTGTGGAAGATTAGTTGACCATATGGTTGTGGGTCCATTTTGGGGTTTTCTGTTCTGTTCCATTGATCTGTATTTCTGTTTTTGTGCTGGTACGAAACTGATGATTACAGCTTTGTAATATACGTTGAGGTCTGGAACTGTGATGCTTTCAGCTTTGCTTTGCTTTTTCAGAATTGCTGTAGCAAAAACTTCTGTGCAGTGAAGGAAACAATCAGCAAAACTAAAAGATAACCTACATAATGGGAGAAAATATTTGCAAATGACATATCTGATAAAGGGTTAGTATTCAAAATCTATAGAGAACTTATAAAACTCAGCACCCCCCAAATAAATAATCCAGTTAAGAAATGGGCAGAAGACATGAAAAGGTGCCCAACAACACACATCATCAGGGAAAGACAAATCAAAACCATGATGAGATACAACCTCACACCTGTCAGAGTGGCTAAAATTAATAACCCAGGAAACAATGAATGTTGACAAGGATACAGAGAAAGGGAAACCCTCTTACACTGTTGGTGGGAATGCAAACTAGTGCCAGCCACTATGAAAAACAGTATGGAGGTTCCTCAAAGTTAAAAATAGAACTACCCTATAACCCAGTAATTGCACTACTAGTTACTTACCCAAAGGATACAAAAATACAGATTTGAAGGGTCACCTGCACCCTGATATTTAGAGCAGCATTATCAACAGTAGCCAAACTATGGAGAGAGCCCAAATGTCCATTGATTGATGAATGGATAAAGAAAAGGTGCTTTCTATATATGTGTATGTACACACGTGCACGCATGCGCACAGCAGAATATTAGTCATCAAAAAGAATGAACTCTTGCTATTTGCAAAGACGTGGTTGGAGCTGGAGTGTATTTTGCTAAATGAAACAAGTCAGAGAAAGACAAATACCATATAATCTCATTCATGTGGAATTCAGGAAAGAAGGCAGATGAACATATGGGGAGGAGAAAAGAAATAAAAGGAGAGAAGGAAACAAATCATAAGAGACTCAACAATACAGAATAAACTGAGGGTTGAGAGAGGGAGGTGGGCTGGGAGTGAGCTAAATGGGTGATGGTTGTTAAAGAGGGCATTTATTGGGCGCCTGGGTGGCTCAGTGGGTTAAAGCCTCTGCTTTCGGCTCAGGTCATGATCTCAGCGTCCTGGGACCGAGGCCTGCATCGGGCTCTCTGCTCAGCAGGGAGCCTGCTTCCTCCTCTCCCTGTCTCTCCGCCTGCCTCTCTGCCTACTTGTAACCTCTCTCTCTGTGTCAAATAAATAAATAAAATCTTTAAAAAAAATAAATAGAGGGCATTTGTTGTGATGAGCACTGGGTGTTATATGTAAGTGATGAATTTCTAAATTCTACACCTGAACCAATTTTACCACATATGTTAATTAATTTGAATTTAAATAAAAACTTGAAATAAAAAAATGGTATTTGGTGTTGCATGAACTGACTCAAATGAGAAAACTGACTCCTAGTCAAATTATATGTATATATAGTATTATTAGTTATTCTGTTTGTTTTTGAAATACAAAATCCAGTTTAACAGCATTTTACAGAGTATACATGAATCTGGAAGTACCACTTTTCTTTGATTTTAAGATATACATATTCCACATTTTACTGTTTTTGAAATTAAGGCGGAGCTTATAAGTTGTTCACATCAAAAGTGATTTGTTTATTATTGTTTGGCATATCAAGTGACAATATATTAGTGGTAGTCTGCCTGCAAATTGTGTGACCTTACTTGTGTGTAACTTTTCAGTCTTTTTTTAAGATTTTATTTATTTATTTGACAGAGAGAGAGAGAGAGATCACAAGTAGGCAGAGAGGCGGGCAGAGGGAGAGGGGGAAGCAGGCTCCCCACTGAGCAGAGAGCTGAACACAGGGCTTGATCCCAGGACTCAGATCATGACCTGAGCCAAAGGCAGAGGCTTAACTCACTGAGCCACACAGGTGCCCCGAAACTTTTCAGTCTTAGTATCTCTTTAAACTCTTAAAAATCAGTGAGGGTCCCATAGAGCTTTTGTTTTTGTGGGTTTTATCTATTGACATATACTGTATTAAAAATTAAAACTCAGAAGTTAGGACATACAAGTAGATATTCCATTACCTGTCAGAACAGTTGCTATCACAGTGCATGTAGCCTGTAGAGAAAATGGCTTATACCCTGATGAGAGAGTTAGAGTGGAAAGCAGAAACATAAGTATTATGAGATGTTTTAACCTTACTAACCAACCCTTTGACCCTTTGAATGGGTTCAGTTACCTTTGAAAACTTTTTTTTTTTTAAAGATTTTATTTATTTGACACAGAGAGAGGTCACAAGTAGGCAGAGAGGCAGGCAGAGGGAGAGGGGGAAGCAGGCTCCCTGCTGCACAGAGAGCCTGATGCGGGGCTCCTGAGATCATGACCTGAGCTGAAGGGAGAGGCTTAACCCACAGAGCCACCCAGGCACTGCGCCCCCCCACCCCCCGGCTTGAAAACTTTTAGTGAAGAGACCTGTTCTCTAATTATTTCCTTAGTTAGAATTATGTACCCTGGTATAATGGCAGGTGCTTAAAGTTGTAGTTGAATTTGGCTTCATCGTTTCAGATATCTTCTACTATATTACCACATTGCTGTGAACATTATGTATTTTAAACATAGATTTCACATCACATGCCAGAGAATGTATAAACAGTAGAACACACAGTAGAAACTCAGTATTCCTAGAATAGATTTTAGAATTTTTCGAAGCTAGAAGAGGTCTGTGTGACTAATTTATGTGTTGTGAAAGATTATCATTTAGGAGCTGAGACATCTGATCCATCTGTCAAAATTAATAGTTTAAGTATGATTCAGAAAACATCTTTAGGCTCAGAGGAATGTCAAAGAAGGAAGTAGCATGGCGATGTGTGGATAAAGTTATACATTGCTGTTTATTGTAAAGATGGCTTTATATATATTGAATATAGGATTTATTTCCTCCCTAAATTGTCATTGCTAAGATTGAATCTTGTCATCAAGGCAATATAAATACTCGGTAAGATATTTAACTTTTGAAACTGTGTAGTTGGTAAACTGTTCCAATGTGTTAAATGTCACCATACTATTATTTTGGTCTGTTTTTTTCAAAGGCATATGATGAAACTATAGATCATATTCATGGTGTTTTCCTTATTCCCTAGAATGTGTAATTGCCTTAACATTCAAAATCTCTTATATATTAATACAAAAATGAATCTTTTAAGGGAAACCATTTTATTTTACACTGTGTACCTGAAGAAATGAAATAATGAACATGAATGTAGACTGTGTGTGTCCCATCTTTCCACAATGATTTGAAATCTATAAACACATGTATTTATGGAAATATTAATTTCCCTTGAAATATAAAGTTAAAGCTGTACAAAAAGAAAAAGGTAAATTTGCTTCTGAAGAGAGCTAACGTAATACTGCATTAAATTTGCTTCTGAATTTCTTAGCTTTTATAGCCAAAATGAGAGTTGTGGGGATTAAAATACTATTGATTTTCACAGTGATTTTCACTAAGCCTTACTTACTGGCTTTTTGGATTGCTTTCTGAGGTCCATTGGAGAAGTGAATGGTCAGATGGTTCAGGAGAAAAGGAAGAAACCTGAGGGTACTGAATTCCGGTCCTTAAACTCTTCAGTTAGAGCAGCTTTGATTTTATCATTTTCATTTAATCATGACTTTTCAGGTAAAAAAATTAGACTATACAGTTCTTTTACCAGTAAGAAGAAAGTATGCTATTCTTAAAGGGAAACTTTTCCTCAGAAAAAAATCGGAAACTACAAGAGAATTAAGTAGCATACAACTTTTGCTTTTTAAAGATTAGATTTATTTATTTGGGAGACAGCTCAAGAGCACGAGCAGGGGTTTAAGAGCACAGGGAGAGAGAGAATCAGGCTCCCCACCAAGCAGGGAACCCAACTCCGTGCTCAATCTCAGGACCCTGGTACAGTGACCTGAACCGAAGGTAGATGGGTAACTAACTGAGCCACCCAGGGGCCCCTTCAACTTTTGTTAAAGACAGTGAATATTGTTATAACAAATTAACTCCTTTTTAGTCATTAAGGATCAAAGGTATAATTATAAAGTGACACTTGATGATATTTCTGCAAGAGATTAATGTGGACTAGGTATGTAATATTTTAGTGATCAGTGGACCTGGAGAAGAACCTAATACTTAGTATAGTATTTTAAGGTTCATCTAATATTCTCTTGCATGTACGTACTCCTTTTTCTTTATCCATTCATCTGTTGATGGGCACCTAACAATTGAAGTTACACTTTTTGGCTATTGTGAAAAATGCCACTCTGAACATTGGTGTAGAAATAATTTTCAAATCCATAGTTATTCAATTCAGAAGAGGAGTTGCTAGATCATATGGTGAATTCTATGTTCAGTGTTATAAGGAACCACCGTACTGTTTTCTTTAGCAGTGCAATCACCATCAGCAGTGTGTGTGTGTTCCAATTCCTCAGCATCCTTGTCAACACTTGCTCTTTTCTGAGCCATTGTGTGTGTGTTTAAATAACTGTCCTAGTGGGCATAAAGTGGTATATTATTATAATTTTGATTGGGATTTCCCTAATGACTAGTGATGTTGGACATCTTTTCAGGTACTTATTGGTCATTTGTATATCCTCTTTGGAGAAATGTTTATTCTAGTTTTTTGCTCATTTTTGAATTTGATTGTTTTTCTTTGTGGTAGAGTTCTTTATATATTCTGGATATTAATGCTTTATCAGAATGATGATTTGCAATTATTTTCTCTTGTTCTGTGGGTTATTTTTCATACTCTTGATAGTGTCCTTTGGTGCACAAAAGTTTTTAATTTTGGTGTAGTCAATTTATTTTTTTTCTTTTGTTGCCTGTGCTTTTGGTATCCTATTCAGGAAGTCACTGCCAAATCCTGTGCTGTGAAGCTTGTGTGCGCTATGTTTCTTTATAGTTTTAGCCCTTTTGTTTAGTACTTTGATCTATTTTGAGTTGATTTTTTAACATAGTGTAAGACAAGAATCTAGGTTCATTCTTTTGCATGTAGTATAATTTTCCCAGTACCATTTGTTGAAATGACTGTTCTTTTTTCATTGAATGATCGTGGTACCCTTGGCAAAAAATCATTTGACAGGATATGTGAGGGTTATTTCCAGATTCTCTATTCTATTTCATTGGTCTATGTGTCTATATTCCACTACCGCATCGATTGCTTTAGATTCATAGTAAGTTTAAAATCAGGAAGTGTGGAGGGCGCCTGGGTGGCTCAGTTGGTTAAGCGACTGCCTTCAGCTCAGGCCATGTCAGAGTCCTGGGATCAAGTTCTGCATCAGGCTCCCAGCTCCATGGGGAGTCTGCTTCTCCCTCTGACCTTTTCCTCTCTCATGCTCTCTCTCACTCTCTCTCTCAAATAAATAAAATATTAAAAAGTAAATAAATAAAATAAAATCAGGAAGTGTGTGTGTCCTCCAACTTTGTTCTTCATTTACAAGATTGTTTTGGCTCTTTGGGTCCCTTGAGATTCCATAGAATTTTAGGATTTTTCTCTTTCTGAAAAAAATGGTTTTGGAATTTTGATATTGTATCAAATCACAGATCCCTTTTGGGTTAAATCAATATCTTAACAGTATTAAGTTTTCCAATCCGTTAAACACAAGATGTTAAACACAAGATGTCTTTCTATTATGTTTTTAATTTTTTTCAGCAACATTTTGTAGTTTTCAGTGTGTCTTTTGCCGTTTTAATTAATTCTTAAGTATTTTATTCTTTTTAATTCTATTGTAAATGGAATTGTTTTCTTAATTTCCTTTTCGTATTCCTCATTGTTACTGTATAGAAATGCAACTTGATTTTTTTTTTTTCTTTTGGAGAGGCAGTGGGGGTGGGGGCAGAGGGAGAGGGAGAGAAAGAATCTTAAGCAGTCTCCATGCCGAGCACAGAGCCCAACATGGGGCTCAGTCTGACAACCCTGAGATCATGACCTGAGCCAAAATCAAGTCAGGCACTTAACTGACTGAGCCACCCAGGTGCCCCAAAATGCAGATGATTTTTATGTGTTGATTTCATATTCTGCAACTTTGTTGAATTCATTTATTCTAACAGCTTTTTTCTCTTTGTGTGAAATTTTTAGAGTGTTCTACATATGTGATCATGTCATCTGCAAACAGATAATTTTTCTTTCCAATTTGGTCTTTTTTTCCTTGTCTAATTTTCTATCTATAGCTCCAGTATCGTATTCAGCAAGTAGCAAAAGTGAGCATCCTCGTTTTTCATCTTAGAAAAGAAGTTTGCAGTCTTTTACTGTTGAGTATGATGTTAGTTATAGAATGTTCATATATGGCTTTTATTATGTTGAGGTAGTTTCCTTCCATCCTAGTTTGTTGTGTTTTTGTCACGCAAGGTTGTTGAACTTTGTCAAATGCTTTTTCTGCATCAATTGAGATAATCATGTATGTGGTTTTTCCTTTCATTTTATTGCTGTAGTGTACATTACATTGATTTCTATATGTCAAATCATCCTTGTATTTCAGGAGTAAATCCCACTTGGTTCCATGTATTTGAGTTTTTATTGTATTTAATTTAAAATAATTTTGTAATTGTCATTTTCCCTCTTCTCTCATAAATATCCTGGTATAATTTTGCTTGGGACTGTATATAATTTCATTGTAGACAAATTTGGTAAGAATGAACACCTTTCCATTATTGAGTCTGTAGTAAAAATAAGATGGAATATCCCTCTCCCTATTCAGTTTTTTTTTAAGTTCTGCAGGATTTTCTTCACTTGTGATGGTCTTGTGTTTTTGTAGGTTTAATTTTTAGACAGTATATATTTTGATTTTTAAATGTATATGGACATATTCTAAGTCACTAATGCATAACTTTATAAATGACTGATTTGTTTCCCCAAGCACAATTTTTGGACTAATGTCCCCTGTCTTTTTGCGTGTGTTTGTCTCTGTGTGTGTGTGTGTGTGTGTGTGTATTTTAAGATTTTATTTATTTATTTGAGAGAGAGAGAGGGAGAGAATGAGCAGTGAGAGTGGCAGAGGGAGAGGGAGAAGCAGACTCCCCACTGAGCAGGGAGCCTGATGTGGGACTTGATCCCAGGACCCTGGGATCATGACCCTAGCCAAAGGCAGACTCCCAACAGACTGAGCCACCCAGGCAACACCCCCCCCACCATGTATATTTTTTAATTATGTAGAGGTTATATGTAAGAAAATATTAAAGAAAAAGTGAAATGATAGTATTGCTAGCATCTTAAACCTTTTCTTGCCTAAGGTTTTCAATAAACTGTTGAAGATGTTATTTTCTTAACATGCCTTTCATTTTATAATTGTAATCAGTGGAAAAAGGAAATTTACATTGTAGAGTTTTCCTTTTAGATGAAGTACGTAGGTATAGTTCATCTTCAAGTACAATTGTATCACAAACTTCTGTGTTCAAAAATATAGATAGATTACAGATATTTTGGTAGTGGTTATTTACTATAAAAAAAGGTACATACCAGAATCCTTTAAATTTTAATTTTTAAAGTGTATTTAAATTATTTCATAAGGTATCAATTCCTTTTAGACACTACTTTTTCAAAATGCTATATTTATGACATAAAATTATGATCTGTTAAGGATGGCTATGCATAGACATTATATAGGGTTTTTTTAAAATTCTCCTCTGTAATTAGACTCCATTGTCAATTGATTTTTCATGTGTTATATTTTAGAAAACTTTTTATTTTATTTTTATTTTTTTATTTGACAGAGAGAGATCACAAGTAGGCAGAGAGGCAGGCAGAGAGAGGGAAAGCAGGCTCCCTGCTGAGCAGAGAGCCCGGTGCAGGACTCGATCTCAGGACCCTGAGATCATGACCTGAGCCGAAGGCAGAGGCTTAACCCACTGAGCCACCCAGGTACCCTAAAAACTTTTTCTTAAGAAACTTTGTTTATTGAAGGTTTAACCTTCCTTAGAGGATAAGAAACTGACCTGTGTATGCTATAATTTTTTTATATGTTTTGTTCAGGTTTTAGAATTTTGAACCTTGGTAGAGTTGAGGAAATAGAAAATCAAAATATATCCATAATAAATGAATGGTTATACTTTCTGGATTCTTTTTTTTTTTTTTTTAAGATTTTATTTATTTATTTGACAGAGAGAGCAAGCAGGGGACAGGGGGAGCAGCAGGCAGAGAAAGAGAGGGAGAAGCAGACTCCCTGCTGAGCAGGGAGCCCAATGTGGGGGCTCGATCCCAGGACCCCAGATCATGACCTGGGCCGAGGCAGCCGCTTAACTGACTGAGCCACCCAGACCCCCCCTTATTATGACTTTTTACATAGGACAAAACTTTGACTTTTAGCCCTATAAAAATAAAAGTTATTTTACCAGCAAAAATGGGTTATTCAGAAACAGTAGGCAGTTGCAGTTTGGAACGTGCATGTTATGGATGGCAAAGCCATAGTCAAGTCCAACAAAACAGCAAAGTTATTTTGTGGAATAGAAGGAGGACGTTGGGAGGGGTTGTTTTGAATGTAAGTGTTTTGGAGAAAAGCAGGAGTTGAGGGTGATGACAGTTTCTCATTGATGACAATTGCAGGGGTAGTTGCTTTCTTGTAGGAGGTGCAATATACATCTTTACCTGCTGGGGTAGTTGCTTTCTTGTAGGAGGTACAATATACATCTTTCCCTGCTGGGGCCTGTAATTAATGATTCTCTTTCAGGGTTCTTCTGTTGGAGTCTGTAATTGACCTCAAGTGGTATGGCTCCCCTATCATCATACTCCACTTTAATGAGGTTTCACTTTATTAATTTTCATATGGCAAAACTTTTATTCAGACTTTATTCCAGAGAAAATTTTCTGTTGTTTGTTTTAAAGCAGTTTGATTTTGACAAAATTAACAATCAGTGGATGCTTCTAAAAACCGTTAACTTTTATCTTAATATCTTCCAAGTGATCTTTTTTTCTATTGTGATAATACAATAAGAATGGATATTTTTCTCTTTCACCTTACCCCATACTTGACTATCAGAATTAGACAGTGCACTTATACTGCTAACTCTTTTTAGTTGAATATTAGTGCCACAGAGGCATAGAAAGTCAGATTTAATCTTTTCAGATTATAATCTATTACCTTTTTTGTTTCTGTCCTTTAAAATAATGTAAGATACTGTGATTCAGGTTAAAGTTAGAGTGCCCTGAAGGTTAGGGAAATGTACAGGCTGGGTGAAATTTGCTCACTTAGTGCTACAAAAGGAAATGAAAGAGGTTGGGAATATATTGATTTTGATTATAGGAAAAAGGTTGGGAGGGTATTAAAATCTATCTTGTAGGGGTGCCTGGGTGGTTCAGTCATTAGGCGTCTGCCTTCGACTTGGGTCATGATCCTGGCGTCCTGGGATCGCGCCCCACATTGGGCTCCCTGCTCAGTGGGAAGCCTGCTTCTCCCTCTCCCACTACCCCTGCTTATGTTCCCTCTCTCGCTATGTCTCTCTCTGTCCAGTAAATAAATAAAATCCTTAAAAAAAAAGATCAAGATACATTTAAAAACAAATCTTATCTTGTACCCTTTAGAATTATGGGTTTTTTTCTTTCTCTGTTTTGAAGTCTTCCAGATACCATACCATAGTCTCCTTTTGACTGTGGTGAAGAAGAGGAGGTTTCTGAGAAGCTTTGTAGAAATAATGTGGGAATGTGGGAAAGAACTGAGTTGAGGTCGGGAAAGCTGTAAATCTTTGCTTTTCGTGATTGTGCTGTGTTCTATGGGAGACTGCATAAGGTCAAGTTTAAGAAACTTGCTTGTTAAGAATGTGAGCATTAACACTTAGAGTACCCTATTTCTGTTGAGTTTTTGGAAAGACCAGTTTTTATTTAAAAGTTGATTATATCTTGTTTCTCTGTTTATAAAATCTTACAGATATTTTGTCCTTAAGAGTTCCACCAATCCCTTGCAGATAACCTGGAACATAAATGTAATGGTAACAGAAAAACTGTTGGAAAGGAAAGAATTTCCTGGTGTTTGGAAGGAAATTGGAATCCCTACTTTGTAAAGAAAGTGATCTGTACTGTATCCTTGGCCCTTTGACCATATAAGGTATACGATGTTATCCAAACTGTTCTCTCTTCCCTGGCTCTTGTTATCCCTTGAACATACTCTAGTAAGCTTTTATCCCCTCCCCCATTACTTGAGGGAAACTGCTTTAATCAAGGTTACAAATGACCTGGTACTTTCTAAATCAGATGTCATTTCTCAGTCCTTTTCTTACTTGACCATATAATATGGTTAATCATCCTCTCATCCTTCAAATACTTTGCTTATTTTGCTTCTAGGCCATTATGCTCACGTAATTTTTCTCCTACCTGTCTTGCATCTCTTTACAAGTTTTCTTTGCTTGTTTCGTCATTTCTACAGCCTATTAAGGGCTCAGTTCTTGGACCTTTCTTTTATATCTACATTCTTATCCCTGTTTATCACATCTGTTTCTGTTATCTTAAATACCATCTGTACCTTGGCGACTCCCCACATTTATACGGTAAGTTTGGACCTTTTCTATTGAATTCTAGACTCATTTTGGAAGTTCGTTGATTTTCTTCATTTGGATGTCTTATGAGGATCTCAAACTCAACATATCCAAAACTGAGCTTTTGATACTAACCCCATAAATGTGCACTGTGATGAGTTTTCAACATACAGTAAGTGGCAGCTCTATCTTTCCATTTCTGGTCCGTTGAAGTCCTCCTTGACTGCTTTCTCTTATGTCCCATATCCAGACTTTCAGCACAGTCTTTTTGGTTCTACCTTCAGAATACATTCAGAGTCACAACACATTTCACCTCTTTCATTACTACCCCTGTAGTCCAAGCCATCATCATTTTTTGCCTAGATTTTCCAGTAGCTTTTTTTTTTTTAAGATTTTATTTATTTATTTGATAGAGACACAGCGATAGAGGGAACACAAGCAGGGGGAGTGGGAGAGCAGGGAACCCGACGCTGGGCTTGATCCCAGGACCCTGGGATCATGACCTAAGCCGAAGGCAGACGCTCAACAACTGAGTCACCTAGGCGCCCCTTTCCAGTAGCTTTTAACTAGTTCTGGTACCCAGCTAATTAGTTACTAGTAAAAACGAGGTACCTAACTAGCCTCCTGATTAGTTCTCCTTACCCATAAAAGTGCCTATAGCAAGTAGTCAAATCATGTTACTTCTATAATCAAATACTTTCAAAGACATTTAAATTGAGAGTAAAAGCTGAAGGCCTTATAATGGCTTGAGAGGCTCTACATTATATTCTGCCCCCCATCAGCCCACTTTGACCTCCTCTTTCATTACTCTCTGATTTATGTGTTCTTTTCCAGCCACAGTGGCCTCCTTACTGTTTCTTGAACATTTCAGGTATTGTCCTTCCTTGTGGCTCTTTCAGGTAGGTGTGTTCAGATGTCAGTATGTTTGCTTATTGTGCTCTACACTGTTCACCTTATCTAAAATCGACCCCTTCTCTCTTTCCTCACCATTTTCTGCCTTCTATCCTACTCTACTCACCTTGTCTCTAATTTCTATCAGAATAAGCCTTTTATTTATTTGTCTGCCCTAGAATTAAGTGTAATGAAACTGGTTTTTGCTTATTTTGGTAACTGCTATACTCCTAGCCCCCTAGAACATTGCTTAGCAGCTAGTGTGTGTTCAGTAAATTGATGTTTAATTAAAATAAAAAGAAATATTAAAATTGTCTGAAATTTAACTAATCCTTTTAGATGCATTTCTTTGTAATGAAAAACCTAATAAAGTCAATAAAAGACAATTTTGTAATATGCATATGTAGAATCAGAACACTTTCCAATTACTTTTATGCATTGACTCTCAGTAAATGTTGAATGAATAAATATCAAGTGTCTATCATGTAGTCAGCGTTGTTGACTTATCCAAAATTTAAGAGGTAAATTTACTTTCAAGGAATGTGTATTTCTTGTGGAGGGAGATTATTAATATATTCAACTTTTGATTTATACTACAGAGTATATTCATAGCATAATACAAAGAGTAAGTTAGTCGCCAGTGACCACAATCATGCCTATGTAATGAATCCTCCATTAAAAACTCCTAGGCAATAGGGTTTCGAGAGTTTTTGGATTGGTGAACACGTTAGGGTGCTGGGAGGGTAGTGTACCTAGGGAAGGCACAACTCCATCTCCCCCTCACTTTGCTTGCCTCATGCATCTCTTCCATTTGAGATTCTTCAGTTGTAGACTTTATAATAAGCTGGTTATAGCAAGTAGAGTGTTTTGCTTCTGTGAGTCATTCTAAGAAATTGATGAAGCTGAGAGGGGGTCATGGGAGCCACTGATTTATAGTGAGTCAGAAGTATGAATGTCCCCATACTTTTGGAAGGTGACTGAAATGATAGTCTTATGGGACCAAGACCTTGAACCTGTGGAATCTGATGCTATCTCCTGGTAGTTAGCGTTAGAATCAAATTGATTAGTGGGATCCTCACTTGGTATCAGACTGTTGGAAGAGTGGTTTTGGAAAATACACCATGTACTTGATAATCAGGTGGGGAAAAGTCACTCAACAATTGAGGGTTAATGATATGATAATATTAAGTGCTGTAGAAATGAAGAGAAGTGGCATTATTGAAAGTATGCCATAATTATATTTTCTATGATAGGAAGGCCTCATTGAGGAGCTGGATTATAAAGGATTGGTAGTATTTGTGTTTGATGGAAAGACTACATTCCAGAGAGGGAAATAATGTGAATATTGCCTTGGAGAGGCAAGAATAAGTTTCGTATGGAAACAAAAATACTTAACAAATTTTTATGTCATCTTTTTAAAAACCTTCTCTTCATTCTGCACTTGATTATATTTCAAATTACCAGGCATATATTTTATGCTCACCATATACATAACATTCTACTGAGTCACAAGAAATTAGTTTATTCTTTTTAGAAATTTTAAATTTTAAAGATTCCTTTAGATCAAATCTAGTAAAAATCCAAAAGGACAAATATGAGAAAACACACACACGCCCCCAAAACTGTCTTTAAGTTTTTGTATGTGCATGTAATATAGTTTTAAAACTATGTTGTAACTTCTCTGTATCCTAGGTTTATTAAGAGTGACTTATATCCATTATGTGGAGAGAACTAGGAGCACCTTTTATGGCATGTCAAACACTGCTTTTTTTCCTCATAATCTAGGACACTCTGTTTCTGGATGTGTTCATGATCATCTTTAACATATAATGGGGAAAACATAGCTTTCTAATAGATCAGTCTCCCTCAATCTTGGACAATATTTTGGGTTGCTTATCTACATTATTTTACTGAAGTATTTTCTTGTTGGTGATCGCACCAGTTACCTTGACCAGTCATTATTGTCTATGTATATCATCCTAGGTCTAATGCCCAAAATAGTGCTTAACAAATAATAGGTGCTAGGTGAATATTCTTTTTTTTTTTTTAAAGATTTTATTTATTTATTTGACACAGAGAGAGAGATCAGATCACAAGTAGGCAGAGAGGCAGGCAGAGAGAGAGAGGAGGAAGCAGGCTCCCTGCTGAGCAGACAGCCCGATGCGGGCCTCGATCCCAGGACCCTGAGATCATGACCTGAGCCGAAGGCAGAGGCTTTAACCCACTGAGCCACCCAGGCGCCCGCTAGGTGAATATTCTTGAATATATAAAATGTTGGGTAAGTTTATTCACTCAGTTCTCCCATGCTTTAAAAGAGGAGAGGATGAAATGAGAGAAGCAGAATAACACCTATATATGAAAGGTAACTAAATCCATAGCATAAATAAGACCAAAGAACAATAAGAGGTTAAAACAATGAGAATAAAAACAAAGGAAGAGAGTCAAGTACTAGTAGTACTAGTAAGGGGTAAAAGTCAGGTTTTTTCCTACTGCCACCCTACACTAGAGCTAACCTTTTGAATTGGCAGCTGGCTACTATTTGAAAATAGGGTGATGCTTGCAAAAGGAAAACTGAAAGAGCTTTTAAGTGAAACTTTAGAGATAAAAGAATGCAAAATGAGGTGATTGAGAGAAGGACTTAAAAATCGAAGGCAGGAAGAAGGGAGAATGGATGGTACATAGTGGTGGTATTAGTTTCCACTTAACACAGACACCCTTGCTATGTGCCAGGCATTATCTTAATGTTAAGCACTTTATAGCTGTTAACTTGTTTCATTCTTGTATTAACTTTATGTTAATTACTACTTTATTTCCACTTTACAGATATGGTAGGCATTTTCTAAACATTAAGCAATTTACATCTATTAATTTATTTCATCCTCAAACTAACTTTATGGGTCAATTACTGCTGTTATGTCCATTTTACAAATGTGACAACTGAGCATATAGAAGTTCAGGAAATTGCTCATGGTCATAGGTATTGTAAGTGTGACAGTTAGTATTAGAACCCAGGTTCTGTGATTCCAGAGTCCACTTTTTGCATGTTAATGCTGCCTCAATAGAAGAGTTCAGGGAATTCTTCAAGAGTTACAGAATGAGGTGATTGCCAGGATTCAGTTTAAACCACATAACAAAAGGAGGGTCACCTGAGCCAATGGATATTAAGAGAGTTTGTAGTTCTTCAACATACATAATATTGTTTTACATTCTGCCTTTTTGTTTGTCCCTTTTGCCTGTAGTTCCTTTGTTTTATTTTTCTCCTCTTCATTACCTGTTTAATTTCTACTGTCTTCTTAAGGCATAGCTGTTATAGAAAGTATTTCCTAACCCCCCAACTCCCATTTTCCCTTATTGCTGGTTGAGTAAGGTGACGTGTAACAGGGCTGCTTTATAACTGTTACCTGTGTATGTCTATGAAAAATGATTTAATCTCTCTTGGTTTTCTAAGGTATATAGAAAGTGTCATTGTTTTACCTACAAGAGTCATTATAAGAATTATGTAAAGCACTTACCACAGTGCCTTTTATGTTCCTTTTACTAAGCCAAGTTGTGCATGTAACTGTCTTTTGGGTAGTAGATGGTGTAGTAATAACCATAACCTTTAAGCTCAGTCTTTAAGGAAGATAATCTTGAATGAAAAGATACAGCAACACAGTGGCAACAACCTAGTGGTTCTGTTCCGAGATTCAGTTGGTCACTGGGTTACTGAGTGATAGACCATAGCAACTGTAAAAGCTGTATCTACTATTATTTGGTAGATGCTCAGAGAATGCATTTTAACTTTAATAAGTAGGAACTTAAGACTGTAATTAGAATCTTACAAGGTCTTATAAAAGTCTGAATGCTTAGATGATTATTTGTATAATTATCTGTTTATACTTTGTTGGTGTGAATACTACTTCCTTTATTAGCAGTAGATTATCTTTAAGATCTTAATAATTCTGATCCTTTCTCTGTAACGTGCTCACCTTTCCCTTTGTGCCTTATAAATTAAGGTTGCTTTCATATATCACTATCGCCTAAAGTAAAATCATTGCATTTCATTCCCTTACTTATTTCTAGTTAATAGTAGTACCAGCATCCTCATAGTTGGTAGAGAAATTAAGTAATGCCAAATTACTTTAAAAAATAGATTATGGGGCGCCTGGGTGGCTCAGTGGGTTAAAGCCGCTGCCTTCGGCTCAGGTCATGATCCCAGGGTCCTGGGATCGAGGCCCACATCGGGCTCTCTGCTCAGCAGGGAGCCTGCTTCCTCCTCTCTCCTCTCTCTCTGCCTGCCTCTCTGCCTACTTGTAATCTCTCTCTCTGTGTCAAATGAATAAATAAAATCTTTAAAAAAAAAATAGATTATGGACTAGCAGTATTACTATATTATTATGAGTATTATAATTTTACAATTTATTAATACTGTAATACAGTATTATATATTATAATGTATATCACTAATAATATATATCAGTGAAGTAATTTTCATGACCTATAACTTTTTATATTTTTTTGTCTTCGTATATGTGGTAGACAGTATGTTTGTCAATTACCTACCTGAATAAAAGATTTTGAGGTGGCCCTTATTAAAGATAACTATCAGTAAGATTGACAAATTACAAATAGGATGTTTAAAAAATCCATGTAAACTCATATGGGCTCAATATAAATATACTCCAAAACTTAGATATATGAACTAGAGGTAATTACGTGGTTAGTTTAATACAGAAATTTGTTATATGTGTAGAGACAGTGAGAAAGAGTCAGGGACATACTATAGGATAGAAATTTTTATTAGGTAATAATGAACAAATTTTGAAAGAATGATTTTCTGGGCTTTAAAGAGTTAAAATATAAGAGTTATTTTCCTTTAAATAGTGTGTAATGCCATAATGAATGTTGTCATTTATAATGATTTTGTCTTTTATGTGGAGGTGTTCTTCATATGGCTTTTAAAAAACAATAATTCTCAGTAAAAGCCATAGACAGAACATTATACCATAACTTTTACTATATTATTTCTATAGAGAAAAAAAGTGATTTAAAGATCCAGCTTTAGAAAATGATAGTTTTGAATATGTAGTAATAGGGTTGAATAATTTATCTCATAATTGAAGCCCATTTTCTATACTGTTTTCTCTGAATATCACTTTTCTGCTCATCTTTGACAAGTGTTGGATAGCAGTTAAAAATTGAAGTACAGGGGCGCCTGGGTGGCTCAGTGGATTAAGTCTCTGCCTTTGGCTTAGATCATGATCTCAGGGTCCTGGGATTGAGCCCCTCATCGGGCTCTGCTCGGCAGGGAGCCTGCTTCCTCCTCTCTCTCTGCCTCCCTCTCTGCCTACTTGTGATCTCTCTCTGTGTCAAATAGATAAATAAAATCTTTTAAAAAAGAAAAAAAATTGAAGTACAGGGGCGCCTGGGTGGCTCAGTCTGCCTTCGGCTCAGGTCATGATCCCTGGGTCCTGGGATCAAGTTCCACATCGGGCTCCCTGCTCAGCGGGGAATCTGCTTCTCCCTCTCTCTCTCTCTCTGCTGCTTCTCCTGCTTGTGTGCTCACTCTCTCTCTTTCTCTGTCAAATAAATAAATAAAATCTTTTTTATTTATTTATTTTTTATTTATTTTTTTTTTTAAAGATTTTATTTATTTATTTGACACAGAGAGAGAGATTACAAGTAGGCAGAGAGGCAGGAAGAGAGAGAGGAGAGAGGAGGAAGCAGGCTCCCTGCTGAGCAGAGAGCCCGATGTGGGCCTCGATCCCAGGACCCTGGGATCATGACCTGAGCCGAAGGCAGAGGCTTTAACCCACTGAGCCACCCAGGCGCCCAAATAAAATCTTTTTTAAAAAAAGTTGAAGTACAGGGAGTGGATTCTGGAATTAAAATGCATTAAACAAATATTTACTGCATGCCTTGTACATATTGGGCATGGGCAGGGGCTTACATTAGTTAAAATAGAACAAAATATTACCCTTATGGAAATTAGCTTACAGTAGGAGAGATAAAAGATAAAGACGATAAATAAGTATGATAAGTAGTATGTAAGATGGATAAATACCTGAAGGGAGAATAAAGCATGGAAATTGAGGAAGGTGGAGGTGACATTTTAGGTAAGATAGCCAGGGAATTCCTCTATGAGAAGGTGACTTTTGAGTGAAGATTTGAAGGAAACAAGGGAACTTAGCTATATAGACATCTATAGTAAGAGTATTTTAGGCATGGAGAAGAGCAAGTATATACAGTTCCTGAATGGTGAGAGACCAAACATCTTTGAAGATCAGTGACGGTGATATGGCTAGAAAGGAGTAAGAAAGTAGGAGGAAATAAGACCAGAAGGGTAACAGGATGGTAAGGAGGCACTTTTTGAAGGTCCTTATAGGTTATTGTAAGGATTACAGCCTTTTCTCTGGGTGAGATAGGAAGACATAAGTGACTTGGTTTCAAAAGGATCACTCTACCTGCTTTGTTGAGAGTATACTGTTGGAGTATCTGGCAAGAACAGAAGCAGGGAGAACAGTTAGGCACTTGGAATGTTCCAGTTGTAAGAAATTATGGTAGCTTTGGACCATGGTCATTAGCAGTGATAAAGATGGTGAGAAATGCTCAAATGCACGTTTATTTCAAACACAGAATTGATAGGTTGGGTTGCTGAAATGCTTCTGATTGTGAGAGAAAGAGGAGTTATAGATAAACTCTAAAGTTTTGGGCTCCAGCAACTGGAAAAATAGAGTTCCCGTTTCCTCAAATGGCATTGACGGTGGAGGAGCCGATTTCATGGTCATAGTGGGACACTAAATTTGATCTTTAGGTACGTGAAGTGTGAGGTTTTATTGAACATTCAAATGAAGCGTAGGCAGTTGGTTAAACTATTGTGTCTAATTAGTTCAAGAGAGGTCTGACTGGAGAATCTATCTGGAGTATTCAGTATATAGATAGCATTAAAACCTATGAAAGTGGATGACTTGATGTAGAGAGTGAATGTAGATAGAGACACCTAAGGATTGAGACCTGGAGTAATACTTAAAGATTAGATAGGCAAGAAAGGAGGACCAAGGAGGGAAGGAAAACCAGGAGAAAGTGATGTTCAGAAAGCCAAATAGAAAAAAATGTTTGAAAGGAGGGATATCTGTTGGATCAAGTGATATTTAATATTTCTTGTAGAGCAAGCCTGCTGATGATGAATTATTTCAGCTTGTGCACATCTGTGGAAGTATTTTTCCACCTTTTAAATAGTTTATTTTATTTATGTATTTATTTATAAATAGTGTCTTTTTACTGGATATAGAATTCAGCTGATGTTTTTATTTTATTTTATTGCTTCAGAGATGTTCTTTTTTATTTTCAGTGTTTCAGAAAACAAATTACATTTCTTTGTACTTAATACGTCTTCTCTTTTCTCTGGCTATTTTAAAGATTTTCTTCATCAGGGAGTTTAAACAACTTAGTTATATGATTGACCTTGGTGTTGATTTCTTCATGTTTCTTGAGGTTGAGTTTAATTGAGCTTTTTTGATCTGCAGATTTAGTTTCCATGAGATTTATAAAAACGTTTGTCCTTAGATAATAAGATTGTTTTTCTCCCTTAGTTCTTTCCTTCAGGGAATCCAATTAAACATGTATTTTCAGCTTTAAGTTGTCCCACAACTCTTTTTTCCCCAGTCTTTTCCTGTTCTGTGTTTAATTCCATCTGGTTTCTGTTGCTTTTTGTCTCTTCAGTTTCACTAATGTAATATCTCACGTATTCTTCGTCCCATCCAGTGTATTTTTCATCTTAGACATCGTAGTTTTCTCCAGAATTTCTATTTGAGTTTTTTATTTTAAAAAAATACATTGTTAGGGGCGCCTGGGTGGCTCAGTGGGTTAAAGCCTCTGCCTTTGGCTCAGGTCATGATCTCAGGGTCCTGGGATCGAGGCCCGCATCGGGCTGTCTGCTCAGCAGGGAGCCTGCTTCCTCCTCTCTCTCTGCCTGTCTCTCTGCCTACTTGTGATCTGATCTCTCTCAGCGTGTCAAATAAATAAATAAAATCTTTAAAAAAATATATATTGTTAGGTCTATACATTAAATGTGTAAATCTCATGTACAAATTGTCTACTAATTTCATCATCTGCATTCCTTTTGGGTTGTTTTTGATTGAATAATTTTTTTCTCCATATGGGTCATATTTTCTACTTCTTTGGATGCCTGGGAAGTTTATTTAAAGATTTATTTATTTGGGAGAGAACGTGCACACGAGCCGGGGGAGGGGCAGAGGGAGATAATCTTCAAAGTGAGGAGCCCACCCTAGGTCAGGGATGGGGGCCGGTGGGGGGCACTCTATCCTGCCACCCACGAGATCATGACCTGAGCTGAAACCAAGAGTTGGGCGCTTAATCAGCTTAATCAGCTGAGCCACACAGGCACCCTAAGGATGCCTGGTAATTTTTAATTGATCGCCAGACTTTGTAAATATTACCTTGTCATGTACTGGATTTTTTTTGTATTCCTATAAATATTTTGGAGGTTTTCTTCTGGTATGAAGTTAATTTACTTGGAAATAGTTTGATCTTTGGGGTCTTGTTTTTGATTTTTTAAGTTACAAACAGAGTAGCTTTTAGTCTAAGGCTAATCACTCTTACTATTGGCAAGAGGAACTATACCAGCCTCATATGAGCTTTGGGAATTCCCCTCTCTAATCCTCTTAGGTTTTTTGTTTTCTTCTACCTTTGTTTAATTTCTTAATTAAACATGGGCTGTCAGACTTTATGTAGCTCAGTGCTTAGGGTACTTCTCTGGTGATCTTCTCCTGGTGGCTTTTTCCTCCCTGGTGTTGTGTCTTGGAGCTCTTCTGCCTTGGCCCCCCTGAATTCTCAGCTTTATGTCCTTAATTTACAGAAACTCTAAGGCTGCATGTGGTTTCTTCCTTCTTTTCATGATGATGTATAACTTTCTCCAGTAAATAAGCTGCTGTAACTGGAAAGGTTACCTAACCTGTGTCCCATTTTTGAGAATTCATTATCCTTTGTTGCCTTACGTTCACTATCTTGAAAATTATTCTCTTAAATCTGTTTTTTTCTCTGGATTTTTTAGTAGTTTCAGGTAGGATGATAAATGCAGACCCTGTTAATTCATCTTTGCTCAAAGCAAAAGTTGGTTCATTACATTTTTAGTTTTTTGCCATTAAGGTTTTTATAAAATGTACGTAAAAAGTACGTAATTTACATTAGCTCCAAGGTTGTGAATTAGAGGCTTGTAGAAGTGTTTTACTGGTTTAAATGTCAGGTTAAATATTGAGGAATTTAACATAAAAACTTGGATCTGGGGGTTCTCTTAATAAATTGTACACTCTAGTAACATTATGTCTGAAACTGTCATTTCAGCAGTTAGCTGGAGCTGCAAAGTTTCCTGCTTTAGTCAAGGCATACTCTCTTTAGATTGTTAGTTCCTTTTACCTATTTTAGAATTCACTTAATTTATGTTACCTGACTTGCTTCCAGTAGAGTTTGAGTTTGAGTTCTGTTTCGATTATCATGATTGTGAATGATACAATTGAATTACTGTATCTTCTGTTACAATCAAGCTATTGTTGTTTTTTGACTTCCACATACGTAGCAAAGTTAAGCTCTTACTTAAGATCTTTATATGTAGAAAAATTATTTTTATTGTGCTTGTAGCATCTGGTTGGTTGATAATCAAGTAAGAGCCCAGGTCAGTTAATGAAAGCATCACCTTTTCTTAATCAAGTTTCTTAGTATAAGAAACTAAATGTAGTTAGTTTTATGATTGCCATGAAAGTTAACTTAAGAGATCCTGATGGCATTTTATTTTATTTTATTTTATTTTATTTTATTTTATTTTTTTTAAAGATTTTATTTATTTATTTGACACAGAGAGAGAGAGATTACAAGTAGGCAGAGAGGCAGGCAGAGAGACAGGGAGAGGAGGAAGCAGGCTCCCTGCTGAGCAGAGAGCCCGATGCGGGCCTTGATCCCAGGACGCTGAGATCATGACCTGAGCCGAAAGCAGAGGCTTTAACCCACTGAGCCACCCAGGCGCCCCTGATGGCATTTTAGAAGGCATTTTCTTAGGTATTCAGAGTCTGTATTTCTGTTTTGAGGTATAATTGAAAGCTCTAAAATTTGTAGCTGGCCTCACAGCTTCTATGTTTCTGTATTAGAACTTGCATCTAGGGGCACCTGGGTGGCTCAGTCGGTTAGGTGTCTGACTCTTGATTTGTGCTCAGGTCATGATCTCAGGGTGGTGGGACTGAGCTCCAAGTCAGGCTCTGTGCCCAGCACAAAGTCTGCTTAGGATTCTCTCTCTCCCTCCCCCTCTGTTCCTCTACTACTCTCTCTCTCTCAAATAAAGAAAATCTTTAAAAAAAAAAAACAAAACTTGCATCTGATCTTTTAAAGTTTTTGTACCCTTCCAATTTTTTTTTTTAGTAGTAATTATTATGGTAGGTACTGGGGAATATATAGATTATTGGAGAGTTTAGAGGTTATTTTAGTTAGAGATCGAGTTTGGTTTCACTTAACCATAATTCCAAATAACAGTGGTTAAACAAAATAGGTACTTAGTTGTCCCTGTTATAACAAGAAACCTAGACGTAGACATTCCAGGGTTGATGTGGTCACTTAAGGATGTTGCTTTTGAAGATAGGGCAGTTCTCTCAATCTTTACCTCAGGATCAGTTACAACATAGCTGATGCTATTGCCTTGCCTTGTGTAGTTTCAAACAGAAAGGAGGACGAAGTGGAAAAGGGCAAAAAGGTTTGTATCATCTGTTTGCCCCTCGTTAAAGATCTTTCTAAGAAACCTTAGCTCAAGTTACCTCAAATCTTACACACTTATATTATCCTGAATTGTGCCACATGGCTATTTCCAGGAGGCTGGAAAATTTAGGATTCGCCTTTGTTGCCCCTAACAAAATTTGTGTGCTTTTGGAAAGAAAACAGCATGAATGGATATTGGGTATACAACTAGAGGTTGTGGTACTTTGGGAAAAACCTCTTAGAGCTATAGGCTGGACCATCTTATTTTTCATAATGGTGCCGCTTGTGAAACAATAAACTAAATATGCCATTCTTAGGTATTCTAGTGTATTAATCTTACCCGTGTGTTTTCCCCATTCTTTTTTTTTTTATTATTCTCTTAACCTCTTCAATAATTAATTTGGTCTTTTAGAATGGAATATAATGGTAAGCCCTTTTTAAATGTTTTGTTGAAGGGTTGAGAAGTGATTGTTGTTTGTAAATCAGTATACAGTTTGTCCTTAACATGGGTTTGAACTGTGCAAATGCACATATATGTGGATTTTTTGATAAATAAAGAACAGTATTATAAAGTTTTTTCCCTTCCTTATTATTTCCTTAACATTGTCTTCTTTCTAGCTTATTTTATTGTAGGGATATAATATGTAATACATATAATGTACAAAATATGTGTTAATCAACGATGTTATTGGTAAGACTTCTGATCAGTAGTAGACTATCAGAAGTTTTGGGGGATCAGAAGTTATACGTGGATTTTCAACTGTGTGGGGTTTCATACCCTAATCCCTGTGTTGTTCAGGGGTTAACTGTATAATTTATTTGAACATAATCTTTGGGGCGCCTGGGTGGCTCAGTTGGTTAAGCCACTGCCTTCTGCTCGGATCGTGGTCCCAGGGTCCTGGGATCAAATCCTGCATCAGGCTCCTTGCTCTGCGGGGAGCCTGCTTCTCTCTCTCCCTCTGCCTGCTGCTCTGCCTACTTTTGCTCTCTACCTCTCTCACATAAATAAATAAAATCTTTTAAAAAAAAAAACATAATCTTTTATCAGTCTACTCTTTTGGGGTTCCCAGACCCAGTTCTTGAACATAATCTTAATGTTTTTTAAGATTTTATTTACTTACTTGATAGAGAGAAAGCACAAGCAGGGGGTGGAGCAGAGGGTGAGGGACAAGAAGACTCCAAGTTTAGTGTGGAGCCCAATGCAGGACTTGATCCCAGACCCTGAGGTCATGATCTGAGCCAAGATCAAGAGTTGGATGCTTAACCAACTGATCCACCCAGGTGCCCCTTAAATATACTCTTTAATGTGTCTCACTTTGTAACTCTTTTAAGGTTCCCAAATCCAATTCCAGTGAAGGGGGCTGGTTCTGCTACACACAACACCAAGCAGTGCTTTTGACACCAGTGGGATGACTGAGAATTCAACTCAATTCTGACACTTTCTACTCAAGATGGAATCAGATTCCATAGGTTAAGGGTTCATTCCTTAAGATTGCTCCTCCATCCCCCATCCCCCATTTTAGATGCCAGTTAAAAACACCAGGCTGTTACTTGTGCTTCTGATGGGCCAACTACAGATTGGGGGTTCCAACCGTCTCCTCCTTGGGTTCGTTTAATTTGCTAGAGCAGCTCACAGAACTCAGGGAAACATTTAAACATTTACCAGTTTATTAAAGGATATGATAAAGGATACAAATCAACAGACAGATGAAGAGATACGTAGGCCAAGGTCCTAACAAAAGAGCTTCTGTCCTTATGGAGGTTGGGAGCTGGCTCAGTGGTACATGAAAATGTTCTGGTTTCCCAAGTCTAAAAAAAGACCCAAAAAAACCCCAAACAAACAAACAAAAAAAACCTGTCTTCTTGGGTTTTTATGTGGGTTTCATTACATAGTGATGATAGACAAACTAATTGGTCATTGGCTGATTCAACTTCCTGCCCCTCTTCCTTCCCTGGAGATTTAGAGGGTAGAATTGAGAGGCCCAACCCTCTAATCACATGGTTGATCCTCCTGGCAACCAGCCCCCACCCTTTGGTGGGATCCCAAATCACCTCCATTATAACAATACACCCATTTCATCTTTATGGCTCCAAACTGTTCTTGGGAACTATAGATGAAGACCAAATATATATGATGAAGTATATATTTCTTATAAATCGCAGCTTACAAATTAGAGGTTCTCATGACCGTCGTCTTCTTTTAAGTTGATTAATTTGCTAGAGCTGCTCACAGAACTCAGAGAGATTTACTTAATCTTTATAGCCAGGAGAAGAGATATATAAGGCGAAGTCTAGGAGGGTACCAAGTACAGGAGCTTTCATCCTCGGGATTGAGGTTCATTGGCTCCCGATGTGGATGTATTTACCAACCGAAAGCTCTCTGAACACTGTACTATTGGGATTTATGGAAGCTTCCTCATGTAGTCATGATTAATTATTAACTCCATTTCTAGCTCCTCTCCCATATCTGGAGGATAATAGGTAGGGCTGAAAATTTTAAGCTTCTACCCTGGCTTGAATTTTCTGTTTCCCAGTTTCCATCTATCTAGGAGCCTATTCAGAACAAAAGATGCTCCTCGTGCACTTACCATTTAGGAATTTAAAAGGGTTTTAGATGAACTGTGTTAGGGATAGTCAAAGACAAATATGAGAGCAAGAGATGCTCCTTGTTTTTTTTATCACTTAGGAAATTACAAGGTTTTGGCAATTCTTTGCCAGGGAACAGAGGCAGAGACTAATAATATTTTCTATTATCTCAGTCATTTAGGAAAATCTGAGCAGCCACTTTAAAATGACATTACTCTTTACAGGTAAAATATTTTATATGAGAAATGTTACTGTGTTCTTCATTTCAAAAGTACACATGATCATATATCTGATAATGGTTTAGTATCCAAAATACCCCCCAAATTTCTAAAACTCAGTAACAGATGGGGAAAAGAGGGACACCTGGGTTGCTCAGTCATTTAAGTGTCTGCCTTTGGCTGGGGTCTTGATCCCAGGGTGCAGGAATCGAGTCCTTGCTGAGCAAGGAGCCTGCTTCTCCCTTTGCCTCCTGTTCCCCCTGCTTGTGCGCACATGCTTTCTCTCTCTAACAAATAAGTACATAAATAAATCTTTAAAAAAATAAAATAAAAATGGGAAAAAGACTTAAATAAACATCTTTCCAAAGAAGATGGTATAGTAATAGTGAATAAGCCTATGAAAAATTCTCGATTATCTTTAGTCATTAGAGAAATGTAAATCAAAACCACTGTGTACTACCACTTCACACTTACTAGGATGGTTATAATTTTTAAAGAAGCAAGGAAAACCACACATAAGACAAACCAAAAAACTAGAAAATAACACGTGTTGGTGAGGATGTGGAAAAATTGGAACTTTCATATGTTGTTGGTAAGAATGTAAAAAAATGGTGCAGCCTATATGGAAAACTGTTTGGTGATTCCTCAAAAGCTAAACAGAATTGCCGCATGACTCAGCAACTCCACTCCTAGGTATATCTCAAAGAATTGAATGCTCAGACTCAAACAGATACTTGTATGCCCATCTTCATTGCAGCATTCTTTACAATAGCTAGGAGGGAGAAATAACCTAAATACCCAACAAAAGATATATGGATAAATAAAATGTAATAGACTCAGTGGGATATTACAAAGCCATGAAAAGGGATGGTATTCTGATACCTACTACAACATGAATGAACCTTAAAATATCCCAAGTGAACTAAGCTATACACAAAGGGACAAATACTGTATAATTCTACTTATGTGAAATATTTAGAATAAGCAAATTCATAGAAAAAGAAGGTGTATTAGAGGTTTCCTGGGGTTGAGGGGAGAGTAAAATGGGGAGTTACTGCTTATGAATAGTTTATTGTGGGGTGCCTGGGTGGCTCAGTCGGTTAAGCATCTGCCTTCAGCTCAGGTCATGATCCTGAGTCCCAGCACTGAGTCCCGCATCAGGCTTCTTGCTCAGCAGGGTATCTGCTTCTCCCTCTGCCCTTCACCCCACTCGTTCTCTCTCACTCTCTAAAATATATATTTTTTTAAGGAGTTTGACAAAGAAGTCTTGAAAATAGATAGTAATGATGGTCGCACAGCAGTGTGAAAGTAATGCTGCTGAATTATAAACTTAAAAATGGCTAAAATGACAAATTTTATCTTTTATCTATCTAACGACAAAAAAAGAACAAGAAGACCTTTTCACTAAACTGTCCCCATTTTAGTATTCAATAGCGAAATCTTAGATTTTTTGGACTTTTTTTTATGATCAATATTTTAATTACCTTCCCAAGTTTCACTGTTTCTTTTCATGGTAATCACATTCAGGGGGCATATCATTGTTCAGCTGCTCTTCATGTAGTGTGGGAGTTGGGTACAATATTTAATCTCATTTGACTAGGTCAGCTGGAGAAAAGGGTTTAGACTGAATGAAAAGTATTTCAGATAGAGGATATGTAAGAAAAGTGTGAAAAGGGTAAAATAAATCTATTAGTTGCTATGTTGGTGTGGGCAATTAGTGTTCTTTTAAATTTTTGTTGTAGTTAATTTTAATTTTTTTTTTATTTTTTGAGATTTTATTTATTTATTAGAGAGCACAAGCATGGGGAGCCACAGACAGAGGGAGAGGGAGAAGCAGCCTCCCTGCTCCAACTCGGAGCTCTATCTCAGGACTCTGGGGTCATGACCTGAGCTGAAGGCACATGCCTAACCAACTGAGCCACCCAGGGGCCCCTAAAATAATTTTATAATAAATGATTTCTATTTCCTCCATGGTGCCCAAAATTTCATTGCATTTTTATTTTGACACCTGTCACCTTCTATTTTTTTTTACCTTTCAAAATATAGACCATAACCATATTGATCTGCTAGGGCTGCCATAACAAAATACAATAGACTGGGTGGCTTAAACAACAAAAATTTCTTTTCTCATAGTTCTGGAGGTCAAAAGTCCAAGATCGTTGTGTTGTCAAGATTGGTTTCTGGTGTGGGCTCTCTTCCTGGGTTACAGCTGTATACCTTCTTGCTGTGTCCTCACATTGCTTTTTCTCTGTACTGATGGCGGGTGTGGAGGGGTCTGTTGTCTCTTCCTCTTTTAAGGACACCATATCTGTGGGATTAGCGCCCCACCCGTATGACCTCATTTTGTTATCTTCTTAAAGGTCTATCTCTGAATATGATCACATTGGAGGTTAGAGCTTTAACATCAGGAATTTTGAAGGACAGGATTCAATTCCCAACAATAACACATACAGAAAAATGTACAAAGTAGAAATTGTATAGCTTAATTAATTACGTAAAGCAAATGCCTGAGTAACTACCCTCCAGATCAAGGAATAGAACATTGCCAGTACTCACAAGCTCCACCAGTTCCACCCCCCAGTCATCACAGCTCTTAACTTCTACCTGGAAATAACTGCCATCCTGATTTTCATGGCAATAGATTTTTCTTGCTTTGCTCTATAGTTTTGCCGTCGAAGTTTATGTCTCTAAACAATAAAGGTCTGCCACTTTGATGTCCTCTTTTTCATTCCAGAATGTCTTTTTTTCCCCATTAATCTCACCAGAGGTGTATCAGTTTCATTAATCTTTTCAAAAATGCACGTTTTGGTTTTGTCAATCTTCTTTATAGGATTTTTGTTTTGTACTTTATACATTTCTACTCTGATCTTTATTTTCCTTCTTTCATAGAATGCCTATTTTGTGATTTTCTTTCTAATTTCTTGCGGTGGATTCTTGATTGTTATTTCCCAATCTTTCTTCTTTTTTAATACATGCATTTAAGCCTTTAAATTTTCCTTTTTAGCAGTTCACTAGTTTCATTCTACAAATTTTGATATGTAGTACGTTTGTTGGCATTTGTTTTCACAGGAATAGTTTAAATAATTTTTGTTGTTCATTTGAATCTGCTGGTTTTTCTTCATGTTGCCTTCTCATGTGCTTGGTTTTTTTTTGTGTGCTGGGCTCTCTATTTGAAAAATGAGTTGTAGGAATAACTTAACGTCTAAGATGATACTATGTTTTCCATAGAGAATTTGTGTTTGATTCATCCAGGTTCCTGGTGACAGTAGTCCAGTTAAATGTCTTACTGTGTCATTTGAGATTTTCTGACCGTCTTTATTACTCAAAGGTAGGCTTCAGACCATGCAAGAAGTGTTTTAATTCTGGGTCACTCTTGCTCCTAGGATATAGCCTTTCAGAGTTCTGATCCAGTTAGGGGAGTTACCATGGTTCTTACCTTTGGTGGATTCTAGATATGGATTTTGTTAGAGGTGGCCTTAGGCAGACCACCATATAAGTTTGCAACTTGTGTGCTTGGAATTTGAACTTCAGGGCAAAAGTAGCTGACTCACAGTGCTCCATCTATCTATCGGTTTTTACCTCTTCAGGTTCTTGGCTCAATAATCCTCTCTATCTTGTTAGCATTAGCAGTCAGCTTTAAAAAACACAAACTTGAAATGTGTTTTATCTAGCATTTTAATTGTTACAGAGATGGTGATATGAATTATACAGAAAGCAAAGATTCCTACATGGTATTTTGATTATTTGTTTACATATACATCCTTTAGTTAGAGATAGCTTTTACTGTTTATAACTCTGCTCCTGGCAGTGCCTGATACATAAGTACATAGAAAATATTGAGTGGTTTTAGCATGGCTTTAAAAAATATGTAGACAGACTTTCCTTTTAGCCATCAAAGAAAAATGAGATGAACAGTTTAATGGTTTTATTTCTTCTAATACCTTCAGTACTAGTCTTAATAAATTTAGGTGTTACACTATTCACAGTGGGAAACCATAAAGAGATTTCTGAAAAACTGGTTAATCCTTTTTAAGTGTTGTTAAAGGAAGATTAATTTGAAAACTGTGTGGCAGATAGATTAGATGTTGTGTCAGGATGCATATTACAGATACCCTCTAGTATGGAAATTTTCCAAGTGTGATCCTTAGAGCAGTACCATCAACATCACTTGGGAACTTATCTTTTTATGATGATAATATTCTTAGAAAATATTTAGCATAGACCCAATATTAATCTTTCTTAGAATTAAATTATAATCCTTTATAAAGTAATGAAGGTTATTAAAGCAAAATCATAATCTAAATAGTTGAGTTCATTGAAAAGTAAAAACTTGTGGGGCACCTCGGTGGCTCAGTTGTTGAGCATCTGCCTTCCGCTCAGGTCATGATCCCAGGGTCCTGGGATCAAGCCCCGCATCAGGCTCCCTGCTAAGTGGGAAGCCTGCTTCTCTCTCTCCCACTCCCTCTGCTTGTGTTCCCTCTCTTGCTGTGTCTCTCTCTGTCAAATAAATAAGTAAATAAAATCTTTAAAAAATAAAAAAATAAAACCTTGTCTGTATTAGGAAAATGATATCGTTTTAACTTGACCACACCTGTCTTAATTCAGTTGTTTTGCTGGGCTTGGTTTGTTTAGGGCCCAGCTTTCCTTAACAATAGTCTCATTAGAAGTGAGTGCTCTCTGAGGCTCCCAGGTGGCTGAGTTGGTTAAGCATCCAACTCTTGATTTCACTCTTGATTTTGGCTTAGGTCATGATCTCAGAGTCCTGAGGTTGAGCCCTGCTTGCAACCCTTTGATGAGCAGGGAGCCTGCTTGGGCTTCTCTCTCTGCTACTCCCTCACATGCTCTCTCTTTCTCTTTAAAAAAAAAAAAAAGTTCTCTATTTTGCTCTGTATTGTAATTTATATCGACAATATAGTTCCTTATTAGTATATAGCATAATCACAAGCAGGGTTTTATGATTCATCTATTTCCTAGTAGCTTTAACATATTTTTAAATGAGAAAAGTTTCCTGTGTTACTTAAAAATATTAACATTAAACTTCTAAAAAAAAGCTTCAAATAGTCACTTGATCATTTATGTTTTGCTCACTAATTTTCTGAGAGTCCTTTGGCAAAGTGTTTTAATCTAAGATTGAAAACTGTCCATTCATAATTGAATAGGCTTATTTAAAAGGGCACATTTTTATATTTGGAAAATATTTCATCATTTTATAGCTACAGTGTAAAACTTTGGTAGCAATTTGAGTATTTAACACATAGAGTAGTACCTTGAAAGTAAAAGTACTTTAACTTTTAATGTTAGCTTTAATATATATATTTTTAAAGATTTTATCTATTTATTTGAGAGAAAAGAGAGATTGTGAGCAGGGGGGAGGAATAAGGGGAGAGGGAGAAGCAGATTCCTCACTGAGCAGGAAGCCTGATGTGAGGCTCGAACCCAGGATCCTGAGATTGTGACCTGAGCTGAAGGCAGACACTTAACTGAGCCACCCAGGTACCCCAAGCTTTAATATTTCTGTTCTTTAAAAATAAAAGATCAAATAAAGTGGTACCTCTTATAAATAAGTACATTGACAGTGCTTCTTGTAATATTTATAATTCTTTGGTAACCAGTTGTGTTTCATTACTTGTTTAAACAATCGATCAGGTTTCCATAGTTGTAGAGAATGGAATGCGTTCAAGGTGATTTGGATCAAAAATTTTTTTCAAAGTGAGTGACTCAGTCTCTATGATAATAGAAAAATCTGAATGACAAGCTTAGTTTTAACAATATAACTTCTTATAAAACTCAGTCATCTTAATGTGAATTAGTTGCAAAATGAATCACTCTCACTGAAATAAGTGGCCTGCTATTATATTTTCATACTTGTAAAAAAAAACCCTATAAATGCCTATCATTACATTTAAACTATCCTTCAGATTTCATTTAGATACATAGTGCTTTTTTGAAGTGTGAAGTTAAAAAATTGATTATATAATTTTTTACCAAAAGGAAGGTGTGAAGTTTTATATACAGACTTCATGAACATAATAAACATGATCTTAAAATAAAATGCAAATAGAATATTATAACCATGTTTTAAATGTATGAATTCTGTGGGGGAGGAGATAGACTTTGCTACAGTTTTTTACAAAGCTAGGGTTATGTTTTGTTAATTATGTAAAATAGTGTTCTTTGTTTAGATTCTTTTAGTGCTTGGAGAATTGTGTAGTTTCATTGATTGCTTCCATGTAATGGAAATCTGACCTTCAGCAGGTGTTTGAGAAATTGCTAGCACACCATGATCAGCTGACTAGAGAGTTTTCCCCCTTATTTGACAGACCTTTAGGTGTAGTAACATGCCAAAGAAATTTTAAACTTTTTTTGTAATATCAAATTTTTCTAAAATATTAAAAACATTAAAATATTGACAAAACAAAATAGATTATTTTTCTCAAATCATTGACTATAGTTCAGGTGATTTTTACATGTTGACTTTTAAAAATACACCAAGAAAATCATTATTGTTGAATGAATAATATTTTACTTTCTTATTGAAAATATTTTTGCCTGTAAAATATCATTAAGGGTTGAAATAAATAATTTTTTTCTTGGTCATATTTTTCCTTGTACAGTTTAAACATTGCAAGTTTCTCTTATGTTCTTATGTAGTTCTTATTTAATTGTAAGTATCCTTTAAAAATATAGACTCTTTTATAGAGGTTAAGTGTATCATGGAATATTTATCTTCTGTGGACCTCCGGAGCAAGATGCTGCACAATTGTGTGTTAAAGCCTGTTCTCAGAAGGACAGGATTTTTAGGGGATGTACAGGATTCAGCTGTGTGGTTGTGGGAGTTCAGCATGAACACTCCGAGCTCTGTTTTCTTCAGTTTCATCGATTGAGTGTACAGGAAGGTGGGGGAAGGAGTGACGTCTGAAACTCAAGTAATGAATTGATAGTACCAACAGTTGCTAGATTGGATCTTTTCCTGCAGGTGCTGCTATTCCATAGAGCATCGCAGTTGCTTTTTATTGTGTCAGATGTGCAAAAAAAAGATTTCATTTTAAGGAAAGTTAATCTTTTATAGTTCCATTTTATGGTTTTGTAATAATTAGGTATGCCTTAGGTTTATATACTGAATTAGTTCTTCTAAATAAAGGTTTATGATGAAGTTATAATTAAATTAAGTGTTGGTATGTGCTTGTATGTCGCCTTGAAAAATAAAAAGATATATTTCAAAGTCATACCTTCAGTAGATTCAGTATCAGGAGTTCCAAGAGTATGCTAAACCAAAACTTAAAAAATCAAATATCTGTGCTATAGTTTTGTTGAATCAACATGAACCAAACTAATGGCCAGTATCCATTGCACTATAAGTGATAAGTGGTTTCATCTTTGTATATAAAAGCCTTAAAGAAAACAGTATAGATCATTATTCCTCCAGTAGTGTTATCACATTACTGTAACCTTTCATATTAGTGCTTTCTTACAAAAGTCATGTGTAAGATTTTATTAGGTGGGAAAGGTTATATAATTTATAGCAAACTGGTGGCTTTAAAATATATAGATAGGGTACTAAAGTTTATTTGTTTTTAGGGCACTAAAGTATATCGGTAAAATTCTAATGAAGTGTATCTGATCTGTCTATAATACTGTGATATTACATACTATTATTAAAGTTTTAGGTAAGTCATTTTATGTGAAGAAAAATTGAGTTCTTAAGTGAGATTTGGTAAGTAACCATATTCTTACTTTTACCCACACTGCTTCGTTTACTCATTTTCAAAAGCACTGGAATGGAGTTTTATTTTAAGAGAGGATTAGGTTGTAGAGTTGGTAACAGCAGACAAAAATGCATCTAATCAAATTAACTCTTAAAGCCTTTTTGGGAAGACTAACCTGTTGTTTTACCATTCATCCGACACAGCTGGCTCTTTTTGTTTTAGTAGTGGAGTAGTTTTTTGAGGTTTTTTTGGGTATATTAGATGAAGTGATTTTCTTACATCTTTCTTGTTATCTGTAGATATTAGAATTACAGTCATCTTTTGGGCAGGGTGCTCGCATTATGAGAGCCATGAGAAAGCTGTGAGGCAAGTTCCAGCTTAGGAAATTAAAGGGTCCTTTAGATTTCTAAATTGAAATTTCTAAACTGGAAAATATAACACAGAGACTCAAGTATGCTTTTTAAAGAGGAAAAAAAAACTTTTGTAGTGAAGATTTTTCTATTAAAGTTTTCTTAATTATTAATAGTTTTGGAAGGATATGTAGTATTCAGCTCATTTTAAGAAATAGAGTTATTATTGTAAAAGTATGTATTTTCATTCTTAAAGTATTTGGCATTCTTTTACTCTGGCTGTCTTTCAGATATGGATAGAGTCAATCAACTTTTTATATTTCTTCATTGATGTGGAGTTTTCATTGTGTTTATAATTTTAAAATCCTAATTTTCATCACAAAAATTTGTGACTGTCTTCCATTCAGCTTTTAGTCTGACTTGAGGGAGAAAAGTTTAAGTGCTTGCTGAAGTTAAAAGAACTGCTTTACTTAGATTACTTAGCATTCTTCTCTGTCTCTCTTACCCATGGCTTGCATAGATCCTCTGCCAATATCTCCTGATACCATTTTTTGTCTCCTAGCAAAGCAGGAAAAAATAGGTTCAGCATAAGGCAGCTGTTAAGGACTTTTCTCCCCTAGAAGGGATTTTCCTCCTTCCCAATAGTTGCAGTTTACATAACATGTTCCTACAATATGAGATTGTGTCTCTATTTTGTAAGACTCTCCTGAGGAAACTCATGTTAAAAAGCTATACTATTAAGCTAGAACATGTTCATTTAAAAAATGTTATTTAAAAGAGGTAAATTTATTTCATCCTTAACATATTTAAGATGGCAAAACATAAATCAAATAACCTATTTTGGTATTTAGCACCAAAACTGTTTATGTCCAAACAGTGCTGTCAGATCAAAATATTGAAGAGTGCTTGTCTTTGACCTATTTTCCTATTATCTCTTTCAGATAAGTACAGAAACACATATATTGAAAGATGAGACTAAGTATTTGGAAATTATTTATCTTTCAGTGTGCCTGATTACAATGGGTTAAGTCTTAAGATAGTTCTGAACTACTAAGTCTTCAATCATAATTTATTTAGCAAGTTTTTGTGATTATAGTTTTTTTTTTAAGATTTTATTTTGAAATCTCAGAGAGAGATTTCAAGTAGGCAGAGAGGCAGGCAGAGAGACAGGGAGAGGAGGAAGCAGGCTCCCTGCTGAACAGAGAGCGCGATGCGGGCCTCGATCCCAGGATCCTGGGATCATGACCTGAGCCGAAGGCAGGCTTTAACCCACTGAGCCACCCAGGCGCCCGTGATTATAGTTTTGATAGTGTATCTTTGTATTGTGGTCTGTTACTTTTTAAAAATTATATCATACAGAATATACATTATTCTTTAGTTTAAAAAAATACATTTTTATCTACTCATGTAACTACCATCCAGATCAAAATATAGAATGTTTCTAATGCACCATCCTTACCCAATTACCTTTTCCCAGTCTATACTGCTCCTCCCCTATTCCACTGATTCTGTCACTATTGATAAGATTTGCCTATTGTTAAACTTCAGGGGCATTTGGGTGGCTCAGGTGGTTAAGCGTCCAAGTTTTGATTGCAGGTCAGGTCATGATCTGGAATGGAACTCCACATTGAACACTGCACTCAGTGTGGAATGTGCTTGAGATTCTATCTCTTCCTCTGCCTGTCCCCCTGCTTGTGTGTGTGTGCTCCACTCTCTCTCAAAATAAATCGTCAAGGGCGCCTGGGTGGCTCAGTGGGTTAAAGCCGCTGCCTTCGACTCAGGTCATGATCCCAGGGTCCTGGGATCGAGGCCCGCATTGGGCTCTCTGCTCAGCAGGGAGCCTGCTTCCTCCTTTCTCTCTGCCTGCCTCTCTGCCTACTTGTAATCTCTCTCTCTGTGTCAAATGAATAAATAAAATCTTAAAATAAATAAATAAATCGTCAAATAAATGGAATTATGCGGTGGCTTTTTTCTCTTTTTTTAATGCAGTGGCTTTTAAACCCTATAATATCTGGTTGATTCTTGGTCTTAGTTTTCTAGGACTGCAGTAACATATCACTGCAAACCTGGTGGCTTAAAACAGTAGAAATTTATTTTCTCCATTCTGGAGTCCAGAAGTATGAAATCAAGTTGTTGGTAGGGCCACACTCTCTCCCTAGGCTCTAGAGGAGGAGAATTTTTCCTTACCTTTAAAGGGAAGCATGACTCTGAGGACACTTGATTTCATACTTCTCATCTTCAGAACTGTGAGAGAATAAATCTCTGTTGTTCTAAGCTACCAGGTATGTTAGTACAGCCTTAAAGAACTAATTTATTCATCTGTGTTAGTAGATTTACTGGAAGTTTATTCTTTTTTTGCCATGTAATATCCCATTGTATGAATATGTTACTATTTAGCTGTCCTTCGAATGATGGGCATTTGGGTTGTTCCCAGGTTTTGCGTTCTGAGTAAAGTTGGATTCACCTGGAAATTTTAGCCATTCTCATGGGTATCCCATAGGAGCTATTGTAATTTTAATTTACATCTCATTGATGAGTAATTTGCTTAGTGACTTTTTGTAAGCTTATTGATGAGCATGCATACTCTCTTCCATTTTTTTGAAATGCCTGATCAAGTCTTATACCTATTTTAAAATTTGGATTGTCTTTTTGTTTCATAGGAGGACTTTATATATTTCTAGTTATAAGTTACTAGCAGCAGGATTTGGGACTAGAGTGAGGCAAATGAGGCACCTAGGGTGCAAATTTAAGGAGGCACCCACTCTTAGGGTTGAGTTCCCTATGTTCCCAGATGGCATTTCCCCCAAAGCATTCCTGTGGGTCACTCCCTAATTCAAGCCTCTATTAAAAATGTTTCCTCTTTAGAAAGGTCGTCATATCTAAATTAGCACCCCCCTCTTCTACCATTCTATTGTCCTAGACACCTCTGTTTTTCTTCATAGCACTTACCACCAACTGACATATACTTATGTGTATGCTTTCTTATTTTTGGATTAATGCCCTCCAAAAGAAAATATGCCCTATGAAAGTTGGGGTTTTTTTCTTATCCCCCACTGTTTACGAGTCCCTGGATCAGTGTGTGGCATGTAATAAGGCTGTAATAAATACTTACTAGATATTAATAAAATAGGGAACTTGAGACAAGCAAGTATCCAAAAAAAAAAGTTCCATTTTAAGCATGCTAAATATACTTTGTAGATAGTATAGATAGAGATTGAACTAGGTCAGCAATTGGCAAATATTTTCTGTGAAAGTCCAGAGAGTAAACATTTTATGTTTTTTTTTTTGTTGTTGTTTTGGTTNGTAATAAGGCTGTAATAAATACTTACTAGATATTAATAAAATAGGGAACTTGAGACAAGCAAGTATCCAAAAAAAAAAGTTCCATTTTAAGCATGCTAAATATACTTTGTAGATAGTATAGATAGAGATTGAACTAGGTCAGCAATTGGCAAATATTTTCTGTGAAAGTCCAGAGAGTAAACATTTTATGTTTTGTGGCCCTTACAGACTGTGTCACAACTGCTAAACTCTGATATCCATGTGAGAAAATATTCATGAACAATGCATAAATTAATGAGAATAGCTATGTTTCAGTAAAAGTTTTTGTATAAAAACAGGTGGTTGTCTTGTAGACCATATTTTGCTTACCCCTGGATTAGGTAATGGAGAACTATAAATGTGAGACTTAGAAGCTTGACCTTCATTCAGAAGGTAGTCTTGATATTTTATGTTAATAAAGTGAAATGACCAAAAGAATTGTTCTAAGAAAATTAGTCTGGCAGTAGTAGGTAAGCTAGAGAAAAAAATGATTGGAGGCAGAGGAAATAATTATGAAACATAGAGCTTACTATACATGAGGAACTTGTACTGAGTCTTTATACTTATTAATTTATTTAATCCTCACAAAACCATATGAGGTAGATACCGCTGTTAATTCCTTTGCACAGATAAGGAAATGCAGCATGGAGAAGTTGAATAATTTACCTAGGTTCACACAAGTATTAAGTTGTGGAACAGTAGTTGAAGATTGCTTCTTATCAGTGTGCTGTTTTATTACATCTTGTAAAGTAGTTAGGAGCTAAACTAGAATATTGGTGGTGAAAGGGACAGGACACCCACCTCTCCTCTGATAGCCATCTGTTCCCTACATTATAAAAGTCTGTGTTTTTGGGCGCCTGGGTGGCTCAGTGGGTTAAAGCCTCTGCCTTCGGCTCAGGTCATGATCTCAGGGTCCTGGGATCGAGGCCCGCATCTGGCTCTCTGTTCCACAGGAGCCTGCTTCCTCCCCTCTCTCTGCCTACTTGCGATCTCTCTGTGTCAAATAAATAAATAAAATCTTTAAAAAAAAATCTGTTTTTTGGCTTATCTCTTTTTTTCTTTTGTTTGTTTTCATAAATTCCACATATGAGTGAAATCATATGGTATTTGTCTTTTCTGGCTTATTTCACTTAAGATTATAGTCTCTAGATCTGTCCATGTTGTTGCAAATGGCAAGATTTCATTCTTTTTTTTTTAATGACTGAGTAATATTCTGTTGTATATATATCTACCACATCTTCTTTTTCCATTTATCAATCAGTGGAAGCTTGGGCTGTTTCCATAGTTTGGCTGTTGTAAATAATGGTGCAGTAAGCATAAGGGTGTGTATATCCTTTCGAATTAGCATGTTTGTATTTTTTGGGTAAATACTCAGTAGTGAGATTACTGGATCATAGGGTAGCTATTTTTAATTTTTTGAGGAACCTCCATACTGTCTTCCACAGTAGTTGCACCAGTTTTGCTTTCCTACCAACAGTGCACAAGGGTACCTTTTTCTCCACATCCTTGCCAACATTTGTTGTTTCTTGTGTTTTTTATTTTAGCCATTTTGACCACTGTAAGGTGATACCTCATTGTTTTGATTTGTATTTCCCTGATGATAAGGGATCTTGAGCATCTTTTCATGTGTCTCTTGGTCATCTGAATGTCTTCTTTGGAGAAATGTCTATTCCTTATACCCATTTTGTAATTGTACCATTTGGTTTTTTGGTGTTGAGTTGTGTAAGTTCTTTATATTTTATTTTANTTGCCAACATTTGTTGTTTCTTGTGTTTTTTATTTTAGCCATTTTGACCACTGTAAGGTGATACCTCATTGTTTTGATTTGTATTTCCCTGATGATAAGGGATCTTGAGCATCTTTTCATGTGTCTCTTGGTCATCTGAATGTCTTCTTTGGAGAAATGTCTATTCCTTATACCCATTTTGTAATTGTACCATTTGGTTTTTTGGTGTTGAGTTGTGTAAGTTCTTTATATTTTAGATACTAACCCTTTACTGAATATGTCATTTGCAAATATTTTCTCCCATTCAGTAGGTTGTCTTTTAGTTTTGTTAGTTGTTAACTTTGCTGTGCAGAAGATTTTTCTTTTTTTTTCTTTTTTTGTAGTCCCAACAGTTTGTTTTTTTAAAGTTTATCTACTTTTTCTAGTAACCTCTGTACCCAACGTGGGGCTTGAACTCACAATCCTGAGATCAAGAGCTACATACTCTTCCAACTAAAACAGTCAGGCCCTTCCCAATAGTTTATTTTTGCTTTTGTTTCCCTTGCCTCAGGAGTCATATCTAGAAAGATGTTATAGCCAATATAAGAGAAATTACTGCCTGTGCTCTCTTCTAGGATTTTTATGGTTTTGGGTCTCACATTTATGTCCTTAATCCATTTTGAGTTTATTTTTATATATGGTGTAAGAAAGCAGTCCAGTTTCATTCTTTTGCATGTAGCTGTCCAGTTTTCCCAACACCATTTGCTGAGGAGACTGTCTTCTTCCCATTGCATACTCTTGCCTCCTTTGTTGAAGATAATAATTGACCATGTAAGTTTGGGTTTACTTCTGGGCTTTCTATTCTATCCCATTTATCTCTCTTGTTTTTGTGCCAATACCATACTGTTTTGATTACTACAGCTTTGTAATAGAATGTGAAGTCTGGAGTTTTGTTACTGCAGCTTTTTCTTTTTTAGGATTGCTTTAGCTGTTTGGGGTCTTTTGTGGTTCCATACAAATCTTGAGATAGTTCTAGTTCTGTGAAAAATGCTGTTGGTATTTTGATAGGGAGTGCATTGAATTCATAGATTGCTTTGAGTAGTATGGATTTTTTTTTTTAACGATCTATTCATTTATTTTAGAGAGAGTGAGCATGAGTGGGAGGGGCAGAGGGAGAGTGAGAGAGAATCTCAAGTGGACTCCTTGGAGACCATGGAGCCTGGTGCAGAGCTTGATACCCAGGACCCTGAGATCATGGTCTGAGCCCAGACCAAGAGTCATGTGCTTAACCAACTGTCCCACCCAGGTGCCCCTGGGTAGTATGGAAATTTTTTTTTTTAAGATTTTTATTTATTTATTTGAGAGAGAATGAGAGAGAGAGCACGAGGAGGGGGAGGGTCAGAGGGAGAAGCAGATTCGCCACTGAGCAGGGAGCCCAACGTGGGGCTCAGTCCCTGGACTCCAAGATCATGACCTGAGCTGAAGGCAGTCACTTCCCAGGGGTCCCTAGTACGGATATTTTAACAATACTTGTTCTTCCAGTCCATGAGCACGGACTGTCTGTTTGTGTGGTCTTCAGTATGTTTCATCAGTGTTTTATAGTTTTCAGAGTACAGGTCTTTTACCTCTTTGGTTAAATATATTCCTAGGCATTTTATTAATGGTGCAATTGTACAGGGGATTGTTTTTTTACTTTCTCTTTCTTCTGCTTCATCATTACCGTATAAAAATTCACTGCATTTCTGTACATTGATTTTGTATCCTCTGATCTTACTGAATTCATTTATCAGTTCTAGTAGTTTTTTTGGTGGAGTCTTTAGGGTTTGCTGTACATAGTATCATATCACCTGCAAATTGTGGAAGTTTGACTTCTTTATGAGTGTGGAAGCCTTTTATTCCTTTTTCTCATCTGATTGCTGTGACTAGGATTTCCAGTACTGCGTTGAATAAAAGTGGGGAGAGTGGACATCTTTTTCTTGTTCCTGACCTTAGGAGAAAAGGCCTTATTTTTTCCCCAATGAGTATGGTGTTAGTTGTGTATTTTCATATATGGCCTTTATTATGTTGAGGTATGTTCCCTCTAAACCTACTTTGTTGCAGGTTTTTATCATAAGTGGATATTGTACTTTGTTAAGTGCTTTTTCTGCATCTATTGAAATGATTAATCATATGGTTTTTATCCTTTCTCTTGTTGGTGTGTTGTAGCACATTGATTGCTTTGTTCATCTTGAACCACTCTTGTATCCCAGGAATAAATCCCACTGATTATGGTGAATGATTTTCCCTCCCTCCCTCCTTTTTTTTTTTTTTTTAGATTTTATTTTTTACTTTTAAGTAAATTCTATACCTAACATGGGGCTCAAACCCATAACCCTGATATCAAGAATCACATGTACCCCTCAGAATGATTTTCTTAATGTATTGTTAGATTTTTTAATGTATTGTTAGGTTTGCTAATATTTTGTTGAGGATTTTTGCATCTATCTTCATCAGATATATTGGTCGTAGTGCTCTTTTCTGTGGTATCTTTATCTGGTTTTGGTATCAGGGTAATGGCTGACTTCATAGAATGAAATTGGAAGTTTTCCTTCCTCTTCTATTTTTTGTAATAGTTTGAGAATAGGTCTTAACTCTTCTTTTTTGGACAGAGAGAGATCACAAGCAGTCAGAGAGGCGGGCAGAGGGAGAGGGGAGCCCAATGTGGGGCTCGATCCCAGGACCCCGAGATTATGACTTGAGCCAAAGCTTAACCCACTGAGCCACCCAGGTGCCCCGTTTTAACTCTTCTTTAAATGCTTCGTAGCCTTTAGGGCTCCTGGGTGGCTCAGTCAGTTGACTGTCTGCCTTCAGCTCAGGTCATGATCCCGGGGTCCTCTGATGAGCCCTGTGTTGTAGGGCTTCCTACTCAGCGGGGTGTCTGCTTCTCCCTCTGTTCTTTCCCCTGCTCATGATCTCTCTCTCTTTCACTCTCTCTCAATAAATAACCTCTTAAAAAAAAAAGAAAAAGTGTTTGGTAGCATTCACCTGTGAAAGCCTCTGGTCCTGGACTTTTCTTTGTTGGGAGTTTTTGATTACTGATTCAATTTTATTGCTGGTAATAGGTCTGTTCAAATTTTCTATTTCTTCCTGATTCAGTTTTGGTAGGGCATATGTTTCTAGGAATTTATCCAACCTGTCCAGTTTGTTGGCATATACATTTTCATAATACTCTCCTATAATTATTGGTAATTTTGTGGTTTCAATTGTTATTTCTCCCCTTTCATTTCTGATTTTGTTTCATTGAATCCTATCTCTCTTTTTCTCTGATGATTCTGGCTAGAGATTTATCGGTTTTGTCGATCTTTTAAAGAATCCGCTCCTAGTTTTATTGATCTGTTCTATTATGGTTTTTTAAGTTTCTATATTATTTATTTGTGCTCTGATCTTTATTATGTCCTTCCTTCTGCTGGGCTTGGGTTTTGTTTGTTCTTTTTCTTAGCTGCCTTATCTGTAAGGTTAGATTGTTTATTTGAGATTTTTCTTGCTTCTTGAGGTAGGCCTGTATTGCTATAAACGTCCATCTTAGATCCGCTTTTGCTGCATCCCAAAGATTTTAGACTGTTGTTTTTTCATTTCATTTCTTTCCATGTAATCTTTTATTTCTTTTTTTTTGTTTCTTGGTTGACCCATTCATTGTTTAGAGCATGTTATTTAACCTCCAGGTGTACTCTCTCCAGGGTTGTGTTGTGTTTTGTTTTGTTTCGTGTTTTGGTGGTTGACTTCTAGTTTCATAGCATTGTGGTCAGAGAAGATGCATGGTATGACTTTGATCTTTTTGAATTTGTCAAATCTTGTTTTGTGGCCTAATACATGATCTCTTCTAGAGAATGTTCTAGGTACACTTGAAAATAATGTGTATTCTGCTGTTTTAGGATGGAATGTTCTGAATATATCTGTTAAATTCATCTGGTCCAGTGTGTTATTCAAAGCCACTGTTTACTGGTTCATTTTCTGTTTGGAGAAAGGGTAGCCTGGGAGGAGCTACAAAACGTGGGTGGGTGGGGCATGCAATTTTAACAAGGTGTGTGCAGTTCTTCCATGGGAGGGGTCCTCCACCACCAGACTGAGATCCCACAAAGCATAAGGGTCCGGAGATGCCATGTTGGCTAGGTTTGCTTTGGGCTTCCAGATGAGGGACCTGCAGCTCCAGGACTGAGGCAAGTGTGACTGTAGAGGGTGGATACACCCAGGTCTGAGGGGTGGGACGTGGTGTAAGAGTTAAGAAGTTGAATGTTGGTGTTGTGCTGGTTCCTACAGGTGGCTCTGTGTTTATGCAGGTAGGCAGGGGACGGAAGTGGCACCTGCCAGCTCCTTTGTTCCTGGGAGAGTCTCCCAGTGATCTCTGCCTCCTTGGGACAGGCTCTCAGACTAGTAAATCACTCTTTCTCCCATATGCCCTAGGCATTTTTCAAACTGCTGCTTCTACACTATACCTCTGTGGTTATTCTGTCTTTTTAATGGCAGGTACTCAGCTTCCTGTTGCCCTCCATGCTTTCTAAGAACTGAACTGCTCAGTTTTTAAATTCCAGGCTTTAAGTCCCACTGATTTATAAGAACTAAAGAAATTCGGCCCCTCTAGATTTCAAAGCCAGCTGTTATGGGGATTTGTCTTACCTATGCAGGCTCCTCAGTATGATAGTATGTTTCTCTCCCTTCCTCACGCCAGTGGGTCTCAGACGGTCCTGCAGTCTGTTTAGCTCCCCACCCTGTCTCAGCCTTTCCTACTCTCTTTGATGTGGCCTCTTTTGTACCTTTAGTTGTGGAGTTTATTCTGCCAGTCTTCAGGTCATTTTATGGCTTATTTACACTGATGTTTGTGTTACCTAGTTGTATCCATGGGAGGAGGTGAGCTTAGGACCCTCCTACTCCTCCATCTTCCCAGCTTCTCCCACTATATTGTTTATCTTTAGAAAGAAGATGCTAACTGAAGGAAGGGCAGTATGATATGTTGGAAAGGTTATTGAAAGTTTGGACTACTAATTTGTAGTTCTGGCTCTGTTATTAACTACGTACATGTCTTTGGATCCTTATGGACTATGTCTCCAGTTTTCCATATGGCTCTTGGTATTTTCAGTGGTTCCCAAATTCACAAATACCATCAGTTTTATACCTGTTCACCTACTCTTCCTTTCATTCAGAAACATTGAACCTTCTTTTTCTTTTCTTGGTACATTTTTTTACTTTATAAATGTTAGCCTATATTACGCTAAGTTGAGATTAATAAAAGATGTTGATTTAAGAGAGATTCATAATTGTGTTGAACTTTGGATGCTTTTTTGTTCTTTTACCAAGTTCATTTATTAAGTTCATTTAACAGGTAATTTCCTAGGCACATAAGTCGTGACCTATGTGTGATTAAATTTGTGCCTGGATAAAGTAACATGTTTTATGTGATAGCCTTTTGAAGTCATTCATTAATGGTTAAAACATGTTAAATCTGGAATAGGCCTATTGGTCACTGATTTCTCTGATAGATATTTAACAGTACTTCCAGGCATTCAGGAAGGGGGGCTGTGAGACTTTTTACTGTTTCCAGAGAATAAGACTGTTCCTGATGTGATCTTTTTTTTTTTCTTCACTTATTCAGACAGTATTTATTGATGATGAACTGTGTGCCAGGTACTGTGTTCCTAAGCATCCCAGACATAGTTCCATCATTCTAAGAGCATTCTGTGGTATTTTTATATGTAAGAAGTTTTCAGTTATATGTGGGTCCTCAATAACCAGGCTTTTGAAATGCTAACAATAGTTATTAAACTTTAGGGATTTCTGAAATTAATATGCATGAGAGGAGAGAACATTAAAAACAAACATTTAAAAATTATGTCTCCAAAATATCGAGAGTAGATAAAAATATAAAAATTAGAGAAACTTGTATCCTACCATACTTACAATATAGTTACAACTTTGATTAGAAGGATACCTGATGTTTATAGCATCATGAGTTTAAACACTATTTTTGGCTTTAGTACCACTTTAGTATATATTGACTTAATTTTTTGGAAAATATTTTATATATTATATAACATGGTCTTGCATTTCCTCCCTTTATTTAGTTTTCTATGTACTTGTCACTAATTTAATCCCCAAGTTATATAAAATCTTTTCAGTACATTCAAGTATGTATATTAGGTATCCTGTCCATTTTATCTTCTTTATGTAATCTTTCCTGGAGACTTTATAATTGTACTCTCCAGACCACTTGTGATTTTGTTTTGCCATCATACTAGTGATTCCCTTGCCTCTTTTTAAATTTTTTTTTAATTGGATTCTTTTGCTGGGTTCCATGTCTTGGTGGAATATATCATTCAGTAATCCCTTTAAAAAATATTATTGGGGTACCTGGCATGCTAAGTCAGTAGAGCATGCAGCTCTCAATATAGGGGTTGTGAGTTCAAGTCCCATGTTGGGAATTTAACTTTCTTTTTTTTTTTTTTTTT
>LNAC01000395.1:1479631-1606059 GCA_002007465.1 Ailurus styani | reverse complement strand
CCTGGGATCGAGCCCTGCATCAGGCTCCCTGCTCAGTGGGAAGCCTGCTTCTTCCTCTCCCAATCCCCGTGCTTGTGTTCTCTCTGTCAAATAAATAAATAAAATCTTTAAAAAAAAGAAAGAAAGAAAGAAAGAAAGATTGCCTCCAGAAAAGAGACTTTTTTTGATGGCCTTTTTATTTCATTGATTTGTAATTTTTTTTAAAGATTTTATTTTTTAAGTAATCTCTACACTCAATGCAATGCTAGAATTTAAAACCCGGAGATGAAGAGTCACATGCTCTACCAACTGAGCCAGCTAGATACCTTGAAAGATCTGTATTTAAGATCAAACTTGACTCATATCTGATTGGATAAAGAATTCTGGATTAGAGATTAGAAATTATTTTTCTCAGAATTTTGAAAGCATTGATCTAATGTCTTCCATATTCTGGTGTTGCTTTTAAGAAGTTGTGCAGTTTTGCTTTTTTAACTTCCAAATGAAAGAAGTATGTGATGTGGGACCTTCTCTTTTGTTTGTGCTTTGGAATTTCATGACATTCCTAGATAGGAATCTCTTCATCTGAATGCTTATTAGCTTTTGAGGGGTTGCTTTTCATTCTGGGAACTTTGAGTTTCAGATCTGGGAAATTTTCTTGAATTATTTCTTTAGTTCCCTCTTTTGTGTGTTTTTCTGTCTTTACCAGAACTTTGTTTTGCAGTATGGAACTTCACTGGTCCTCTTCCTACAATATTTTTTCCCCCATGTTCTTTTTGTTGTAGTTGGTGGGAAAATTTTTATAACTTTATATTCTAAATCTTCTATTGAGTTTTTTCATTTCTGCTATTACAGTTTAATTTCCTAAAATGTTTTTGTTTTCCAGCAAAACAAAAGTTATTTTTTGATAGCTTCCTATTTATTTATTTTTTTTTTAAGATTTTATTTATTTATTTGACAGAGAGAGAGAGAGATTACAAGTAGGCAGAGAGGCAGGCAGAGAGAGAAGAGGAGGCAGGCTCCCTGCTGAGCAGGGAGCCCAGCGATACAGGGCTGGATCCCAGGACCCTGAGATCATGACCTGAGCTGAAGGCAGAGGCTTAACCCACTGAACCACCCAGGCACCCCCCTATTTCTGTATTTTGATTGTTAAATTTATCTTATTGAGAATATTAATATTAGGGTTTTGTGGGGGGGATTTTGGTTTTTTGGGGTTTTTTTGTTTTGCTTTCTTCTCCTTTCAGAGTCTTCTTGTCTTCCAGTCACTTTTCTCCGTGTGTAATTTAGTTCATGTGTTTTAAATTTGACATTTTCTTCGCATGAAATATACGATGATTCTGACTACTCAGATTTAATAGCTTTAACACTTAAAAAATATATTGGGAGCTCTGAGCAACATGGGCAGGGTTTATTGACTGTACTTTTACTGTTTGGAGATCAGACTGGTTTTTTAGAGAATACCAAAATCTACATTTAGTTGTGATTTATGTTAAACTGGTCAGGTTTCCCAGAGGTATCTGCCAGTCTTTTCCCTCTCAAAGTTTATACACATTGAAATAAACAAACAAAACTAGGTGTTGCAGGAGAGGTTTGGTTCTCAGCATATTTTAATATGTAACTTTCACTTGATTTTCCTGTTTCAGTAGCAGTCTTTATCTTCAATCTGCTTTAATACGGTCCCTTATTCATAGACCTCCAATAACCTTTTTCTAGAGGAAAAAAATCTCCGTTTCTACAGAGTGGAAGAGGAGGCAGTTTCTAGGTTAGAGCCAAGGAGAGATCTGTGTCTAGCTGCTGCTTAGCCAGACTAGTATCATTCTTCTTGTTAGTACTTTCCCCTCAACCAATATTAAACCATAGTGGGCTTCTGGGGTGCCTAGGTGGCTGAGTTGGGTTAGTCATCTGACTCTTGATTTTGGCTCAGATCATGATCTCAGGGTGGGCGTGGAGCCTCCTTGAGATTCTCTCTCAAATAAATAAATAAATAAATAAAAAACAAAAACATAATAAAAAAATAAGAACCATTGTGGGCTTCTGTGTTGTAAATCAGAGTGTTTATCAGCTTTCCCAAATTCTAGCTTTAGCTTAACCTTCTTTTATTTTATGAAGTCAGCACTTCTGTTGCTGTTATTTTAATATTAGTTGATTCCGCTTTTTTTTTTAGTCTGTTGAAATTTATTGGAGTCTTCATTTTATCATCCAACATGTTAATTATTATTAAATTTGCATCCTGTTGAGCCAGCTGAGTATCTTGATTGAAGTATGAGGTTCAAACCCCATGGATTACTTTTGAAGACATTCAGTCACTTTTACTTTAGTTCTTGGTTAATACTGTAAATTGTGTTTTTGTTTTTCTTAATCCAGCTATGAGTACCAAGTTATCCTATACTGTTAGTGACCTTATGTACTTTTTATTTTATTCCTCAAAGTATGTTCAGGATCATTTCCTACAATATTAGAATCTTAAAAATCTTTCATATTGGTTACACTAGCTTCCCTAAAAAGAAGAAATTTATCAATAAAGAAAAAACTTAAGATCACTGTAGAGAAATAAAATTTGCTCTTGGTATACCTTTTTCTTTTTGTAGCGCTTACAAGCCAACTTACAAGTAATAATTTTTGTATTTTGGATATAGATCAACGTTAATAGATCATCAAGAGCCTTTTCAACTCAAAGCGTCTTTGTTTGATACCTAATTTTCTAAGAAAAAAAGGTTCTCCATTTCCCAAATTAGTGCATTTTAGGGATTATTTTCTTAGGATGTTTTACAGATTATACACATTAGAGTTGCATGTCTAATTCAGACCTGTGATTATTTAGGCTCTGTAGACAAAAGCTAATTTAAAAAGTTAGCTAGGTATTCTCTTACTGTCTTCTTTTCTCATTTCAACTTCATTTACTTTTTAACTATGTTTCTTCTACCTTTTCCAGTTTTCTACTCAATTCTCCTTGGTGGAGAAGATGGATGCAAAAGAGGAGGTGTGAGTAGTTCTTTATTCTCTCTGCATCTGTTAACATTACATCATCTTTCCCATGCAGTATTCTTGTTTCTTCTTAGTTCGTCCTCTTACATTTATACAACCAGTAGGCCTGTTTGGTTTTTCTTTGTATCACTTAAATCTATTCTGACAATATTATAAATAAATAAGGTTTATGATATCAATTCATAAATATTCTTAGTTACATTTCCCTCCTTCCATTATTTATATATGTCCTTTTAAAATCTGACATCAGAAAACTCTATATTAGCCATATTGTTTCACTCACTCATCAACTTCATTTATTCAGTCCACTGACATTTATTAAGTTCCCAAAGTATATCAGGCCCTGAGAAATAAGAAATTGGTATTACTTTTACTAATAGAGTTCATACTTTCATAGGTGATATCTCGTCCCATTTCTTATTGGAATTATTCATATTTATATAATTAAAAGTGTAACTTTTACGTTTTGGTCTCCAATTCATATTATTGAATCTCTTCTTTTTTGGAACTATGTGTGGTATTATAAAAGTAGACTCAGGTTTGAGTTCTGGCTCTGCCAAATGTTAACTGTGTAATGTTGGATAAATCACTTAATCTTTCTGGGTTTTACATTTCTCAGCTTTAAGATATACTTAGTATCTACTTCATAGGGTGAGTTGAGAGGATTTAGATGTTAAAAATGAATCGAAAAGAGTGTACATACATATACTATATAAGCCTCTTAAATTTAAGGAGCTATACTGTGGTATTCTTATAAGGGTTGCTATGTAGATATTTATTGCAATCCTTTTGAAATATGATTGTAAGCCTCTTTGGAAATAAGAACTGTGTCATATTGATCCTTATCCATTGCAACTAGTAAATAGCAATGACTCATACTTTTGGATTGAATTTCCTAAAAAGTGGACTTAGAATAAGGGTTAATAATACAGTTCCTATTTCTTTTCATATATATGTGCTACTTACCTCTTGGTCGCCATTTTGACATAACAGTGATAAATATGTGTGCACCTGAGAGCATATCTTCAAAATACCTGAAGTAAAATTTTACAGAGTTACAGAACTTACATATAGGCAATTTTGCAGTCATAGTTGGAAAATTTTAACACCCTTCCTATAGCAGTTGGTAGAATAACTACATAAAAACAACTAGCAAAGACATTGAAGATTCAACATTCTCATTCATCTTGATTTAATTGATATTTATGGAACACTACACTTCATGCTGCAATAATACACTTTCTTTTCAAGTGCACGTGGTATATTTATCAAAAGAGACCATATGCTGGGTCATGAAATAATTCTAAATAAATTTAAAAGGATGGAAACAACACAAGAGTATGTTCTTGGACCATAGTGGAGTTAAATTAGAAATAACAGTATGATGTCTAGGGAAAACATTCAAATGTTTGGATATTAATACTCACAATTTGTGGGTCAAAGAAGAAATCACAAGGGAAATTAGATGTCATTTCAAACTGAATGATATGATACATGTATCAGAATGTGTAGTTGCATCTTCAAGGTTTAGAGAGAAATTTATGTCTTTAAATGCTTATATTAGAAAGGATGGAAAATAAAATCAGTGACCCAGGGATTTACCTTAAGAGAGGAAAAATAAGAGCAAATAAAACCCAGCTATGAATATGGCAGGAAATAAAGATAAGAGTAGATCAATGTGGGTCTTCTGGGTGGTTCAGTTGGTTAAACATCCAGCTCTTTTTTTTTTTTTTTTAAAGATTTTATTTATTTATTTCACAGAGGGAGAGAGATCACAAGGAGGCAGAGAGGCAGGCAGAGAGAGAGGAGGAAGCAGGCTCCCTGCTGAGCAGAGAGCCCGATGCGGGCCTCGATCCCAGGACCCTGGGATCATGACCTGAGCCGAAAGCAGAGGCTTTAACCCACTGAGCCACCCAGGCGCCCTAAACATCCAGCTCTTGATTGCGGCTCAGGTCATGATTGCCGGATCATGAGATTAGGCCCTGTATTGGGCTCCACACTGGGGTGGAAACTGCTTAAGATTCTCTCTCTCCCTCTCTCCACAACAAAAGAGTAGATCAGTAAAATAGCCTATAAAAGAGAAAAGGTGAACAGAACTATACTGAGGTAATAATTTTCACCTGTCAGATTCTTCCTCGCTTCCCCTCTCCTTTCAAATTGGCAGCATACTCATTTGGTGAGACTGTGGAAGATAGGCGTTTTCTCACACCTTGTCTTTTGGAATACAAAGTAGTACAGCCTCGTATATTAGGAAATTTGGCATTATCTAGCTAAATTAAATATTTATTTACTCTTTGATTTAATAAATCTCACTCCTAGGAATATATCCCAAATATAGAGTGGCATAAATACAAAATGACATATACACAAGACTATATTCATTATAGCATTGTTTGTAGTAGCAAAAGACTGAAAGGACACAAATATTCATCAGTAGGGTTCTGACTGCGTAAAATATTTATTATCATCCAATGGAGTACTATATGGGTGTAAAAGCAAATGAAGAGTACCTTCTATGCCTTGATAGCCAATTTGTATTATTATGCAGTAAAACTGATAAGATATAGAGAAGTTCATAAATTATGTTTCTGTTTATCTAACTAAATATATTTATATGTATGTATATTTCTAATTTTATTTTTTTAATTTAGGAATTAAAAAAACTATTCACTATAGGGAATAGGAAATAGAAGGAATAGCTAGAGTTCTACAAATATACCTTGTTTTCTAGGTGTGATGTTGAAACCATGTAAATGTTTTACATAACTCTAAAACAAGTTTTAATTTAAAAAACAAACCTAAAAGTGAAAGCAAAATAGAAACAAAGAAGGCTAAGTGGTATAATTATGGAAAGGAACTATTTTAAGTGACTTTAAAACACAGTAATTTGATTATACATGCTGGGTGGATTATACCCCAAGGACAGAAGAACAATATAAAAACCTTAAATGGTTTTCATTAATCATAGTGTTGTTGTTATTCCCAAATTGTTGTATATGTATTGTGCCGCAAGTCAAATTCTTTTAATTATTTGGTGACATTGTATAACAAGAATCACATACAGTATGGGAGAAGAAAGAAATAGAAATATAAGATCACAATTTTTAAAAAATCTGTAGAATTTTATTTGGAGGTATCAATATAAAGTTATACAAACTTTTTTTTTTTAAGTTATACTAACTCTTACCACAATAAAAGGTGTAGATAAAATGCCAATTCAAGAGAAATGAGCATTCCTTAGAACCCAGACTGTTGTCTCTGAAAGCTGTTTCCCATTGAAAAGTACCAAAGTTCCTTGGGTGTATGATTGATTTCAGGTCTGGGGCAGGAGATGGATAAGATGATCCTGGGATATTTTATTATACCAGAAGCAGGAAAGCTATTAAACACCACTAAGCTCTGTCTAAAAGACTCAGAAACTAATTGAAGAGGCTCTCACCGGCCAAAGATGGGAAAATTTGACAATAATAGAAATAAATAACTACAGTAATTTGAAGCATGCTACATTTACTTAAATCTAAGAGTTTATAATGATTCCTCCGCTAAAAAACACATTCTCATTGTTTACCATTCTGGGAGGTTAAAATACTAACCCATTATTTGAAAAACTCATAAAAACCAAGTGTTTTCTTCTTCCTTTTCTAAACAAAGTACTTCTTGGAAACCAAAGATTTGATGAGAATTTTCACTTACTAGACATATTACAGACAATAAATAATGAAGACATGATAAAATTAGAATGTTACTTCTTTGCAGCTCTCAGTGAAATACTGCATTTAGGCATTGTTTATAGTTGGCTGCTGTTATCACACATATAAGGCAATATGCATATGCCCCTTGTTGAAACACAGTACTACATATGAGGTTGTCTTTATGAATTCTGAATTTGATTAAGACTCTAAATTCAACAATTAGAGAAAATTACAAGGACAAGAGGACAATGTTCAAAAATGCCTCAGGGGTATATATACTCAGCAAAATTCAGGTAATTGAAGACTGCATGGGACAAGTGACTTCATTTCTTTAACAAAGACATTGCAGGAAGAAGAGAGGTAAAGCCTTAAAGATAAAAAGATGTAAGTTTCATATCAATGAGTTGCAATAATTAGAACTTATTATCTTAATTTGAACTAACTGAAAAGAAAAAAAAAGGTCTATGCTGGGAATCTTGAATATTGACAGAAAATGGATAATTTTGCAGAATTAATATTTTCTTTTAGTTGAAACAAGATTGACCATGAGATAAAAATTCTTAAAGCTGGGTAATGGGCACATGGGAATCCCATTATATTATTGTCTCTACAAAAAAATGAGATTTTTCAAAATAGCTTTTCATATACAGGCATACCTCAGAGATACTGTGGAATCAATTCCAGATTACTACAATATAGTAAATATTGCAACAAAGTGAGCCAAATAAATTTTTTGGCTTTCTAGTGCATATAAAAGTTACATTTACACTATACTTTAGTCTATTAAGTGTATAATAGCATTATGTCTAAAATAAACAATGTACATGCCTTAATTTTAAAATCCTTTGTCGTTAAAAAATGCTAACCATTTCTGAGCTTTCAGCTAGTTACAATCTTTTTGCTAGTAGAGGGTCTTGCTTCATTGTTGATAACTGCTGACTGATAAATAGGTTGGTGGTTTCTGAAGGTTGGGTGACTGTGCCAGTTTCTTAAAGTAAGATAGTGAAGTTTGCCGCATCTGTTGACTTGTCCTTTCAGGAAGGATTTCTCCAGCATGTAATGTTGTTTGATAACATTTTACTCATAGTAGAACTTCTTTCAGAATTGGAGTCAGTCCTCTCAAATCCTGCTGCTACATTATCTACAGAATATTTCTGTAATATTCTAAATCTTTTGCTGTCATTTCAACAGTCTTCACAGCATCTTCACCAGGAGTAGATTCCACCTCAAGAAGCCACTTTTTTGGCTCATCGATAAGAAGCGATGCCTCATTCATTCAGTTTTATCATGAGATAGCAACAATTCAGTCCCATCTTCAGGCCCCACTTGTATTTCTTTTCCTGTGTCCACCACATCTGCAGTTACTTCTGCTGAAGTCTTGAACCCCTCAAAGTCAAGGGTTGGAATCAACTTCTTCTGAACTCTTGTTAATGTTGATGTTTTGACCTCTTCCTGTAAATTACAAATGTTCTTAATGGCATGTAGGATGGTGAATTCTTTTTGGAAGGTTTTCTGTTTACTTTGTCTAGATTCATCAGAGGAATCACCATCTGTGGCAGCTATAGCCTTATGAAATGTATTTCTTAAATAGTAAGTCTTGAAAGTCAAAATAACTCCTTGATCCATGGGCTACAGAATGGATGTTATATTAACAGATATGAAAACAACATTAATCTTGTCCATCTCCATTAGAGCTCTTGAATGACCAGCTGCATTGTCAATGAACAGTAATATTTTAAAAGGAAAATTTTTTCTGAGCAGTAGGTCTCAACTGGGGGCTTAAAATAACAGTAAAACCATGTTGTAAATAGATGTGCTGTTATCCAGGCTTTGTTGTTCCATTTATAGAGCAAAGGCAAAGGAGATTTAACATAATTCTTGAGGACCCTAGGATTTTCAGGATAAGTGAGCATTGGCTTCAATTTAGTCACTAGCTGCATTAGCCCCTAACGAGAGTCAGCCTGTCTTGAAAGGTTTGAAGCCAGACATTGACTTCTCTCTAGCTGTAAAAGTCTTAGATGACATCTTCACTGTTTTGCCTACATGAAAATCTGTTGTTTAGTGTAGTCATCCTCATTAATTATCTTAGCTAGATCTTCTGGAAAACGTGTCATACTCTTCTAGATAAGCTCTTGCTGCTTCGTTCACCTTGTACTTTTATGTTATGGAGATGGCTTTTTCCCATTAAACCTCATGGACCAACCTCTGCTAGCTTCATACTTTTCTTCTGCAGCTTCCTCACCTCTCTTAGCCTTAAACAGAATTGAAGAGAGTTAGGGCTTTGTGCTGGATTAATCTGGCTTTGGCTTCAGGGAATGTTGTAGCTGGTTTGATCTTCTATTCAAACCAAAACAACTTTCTTCATATCAGCAATTAAAGATGTTTTTGCTTTGTTATTATTCATGTGTTCATTGGAGTAGCACTTTTAATTTCCTTCGGCGATTTTTCCTTTGCATTCACAACTTGGCTAACTGGCACAAGAGGTCTAGCTTTTGGCCTGTGTTGGCTTTTGGCTTGCCTTTCTAGCTAAGCTTTATCACTTCAGGCTTTTGATTTAAAGTGAGAGGTGAGTGACATCTTTTCACTTGAACACTTGGAGGCTATTGTGGGGTTATTGACTGGCCTAATTTCAATATTATTGTGTCTCAGGGAATAGGGAGACATGAGGAGAAGAAGACATAGGAAATGGGTTGGTAGAGCAGTCAGAACCTAAACAACATTTATTACGTTCTCTGTTTTATATGGTGTGCTTTGTGGTATCCCAAAACTATTAATGCTAGTATAACATCAAAGGTCACATCACAGGTCACCATAACAAATGTAATAAAATGAAAAATTAGAAATATTCCGAGAATTACCAAAATGTGACAGAGACCTGAAGTGAGCAAATGCTGTTGGGAAAATGATATCACTAGACTTGTTCCACTCAGGATTCCAAAAACCTTCATTTAGTTAAAAAAAAAAAAAAGCAAATATCTGTGAAGTGTATAAAAGTATACCTTTATATAAAATTAGAGGCACTAATCTAGCATACTAAGTAGTTGAAGAATTATTTATGAACTATATTGTAGCTTTCACTTTATTGTGGTAGAGCCATAGATTAAAAGATGAGATCAGTAAATAATAGTGATTTTCATTTGAAGGACTTTGTTGTGGTAATTTATTAAATTGAGGAAGGACAGCAGACCTAATAAGAATTAAGAGATCAAAGCAATTCTTATTAATAAGGTCTGATGGAAGGAAAAATTCATTCTATGAGTTTGCTGGAAAAAATGCATACATTTAAATCCAGTCTTGTAAAATCTTTCTTCTACTAAAAATAGAAATTTTATGAAATGGAGATATAATATGCATACTAGCTGTTACTCTTCTACGACCCTCCCGATCCTAGGGTAAGTCGTGAGGTGTAGCAGAAGACATACTTAATACTCTGTGCTCCAGTGCCCCCTTGTGCCTATTACGAAAAGGCACCATTAGTTCCTACTGGAAAAATTGGGACATACATTCTAAGAGCTCTCTGGAAACCAAACATTGCAAGCTTATAGATAGGGCTCCATATTGTGAACTTTCTGGGCCCAAGATTTATGTCCTTTTGATTTCAGGGTTTGCTCTTCTATTAATGTTTTCTCTTTCCACAGAAGCTGCTTCATTAATAGTTACATGGCATTTAGGAAGTATTTAGTATATGTATATTTAATCTCACTTTTCACTGTTTTTATTTACTTTATTTTTATTTTTTCAGTGTTTTTATGTATCTTTCCTCAACTTTACCTCCCTTTTAAAAGCAAAAAAAGGGAAGTGTGGAAATGGGTATGTCAGAGGACTCACTGAGTGGGGTTTTTCCTTCTCTCTCAAGGAAAAACAATGCTGGAATCAACCTGTGCCATGATAATGTGGTATAACTGTAGACATTTTTGACCTGCCAGCATATTAGGAAATAACCTTCATTTGAAGTTGCCATCTTATTCTTCTATCCTTTATTCCTAAAGGTGTATAAAACTTTATAGTATAATCCCAGTAAGTATAATGAACTATTATATCATTGCCTTTAGGAGAAAGGAGTGGCTTGGTTTTTTAGGATGATCATTTGTCCTTCTTTTCAGCTAAATTCTCTCATTATAGCTTGTTGTTGTTTTTTAATTACAGTAAGATTTACCTGTTCTTTGGTTAGCAGTTCTGAGGACAAATGTGTAATAATGTAACTATTACCACAATCAACATGTAGAACAATTCAGTCACTTTGTCACAAAATTTCTTTTTGCTGTCACTCCTTTGTAGTCAAACCTGTAAATCCCCTCCACTCTTCTTAACCCTGGACAACTAATAATCAATTCTCCATCATTCTTGTTTTGACTTTAATGGAATGTCATATGAATAGAATTATACACTATATATGTAGCCTTTTGAGTCAGGTTTCTTTCAGTTATCTAAAAGCATTTGAGATTTATCCATATTGTTGCGTGTTATCAATCATTTGTTCCTTTTTATTGCTGAGAAGTATTTCATTATACAGTTATACCATGGTTTGTTTATCTTTTCTCAATTCGTGTTGTTTCTAGCTTCATTTGTCTTTTAAAAATAAAACTGCTATCTATATTCATATTCAGATTTTTGTGTAAATGTAAGTTTTCATTTTACATGACTGAAATTTTAGCCGCTCTATTAGGTATGTAATGGTATCTCATTGTGGTTTTTATTGGCATTTCTCTAATGACTAATGATTATCTGAGACTAATGATTATTTGAGTATCTTTTCATGTGCTTATTTGATATCTGTGTTATCTTTTTTGGTGGAGTATCTGTTCAAATCATCCCATGGCTTTGGATTAGTTTTCTTTTTGTTGAATTTTGAAAGTTCTTTATATATTCTGGATACGAGTCTTTTTGCAAATGTTTTATTATAGTCTGTGGTTTATTCTTTCATTTTCTTAAAGTCTTCCACAAGAAAATTTAAAAAATTTTGATGACATCTAATTCATCACATTTTTTTCTTTTATGGTCTGTGCTTTTGAAATCCTTTCTAAGAATATTTTACTTAACCCAAAGTCAGGAAGAATTTGTTCTGCAAAGAGTTTTACCTTTTATGTTTAAGTCTGTAACAATTTGGGTCTAATTTTTGTATATAGTATGAAATATGATTGAAGTTCATTTTTTTTGCATATGAATGTGCAATTACCCCAGCAGCATTTGTTGAAAAGAATATCTCCTTTGAATTGGATTTGTTCATTTGTCAAAAATCATTTACCACTTTTATAAGGATTCTGTTTCTGGACTTCATTCTCTTGTATTGATTTGTCTGTCTATGGTTTTTGGCAATACCACACTCTCTTTACTATATAACTATAGCTTTATAGTGAGTCTTGAAACCGAACAATGTGAGTCCTCCAACTTTTTGTTGTTGTTCAAAATTGTTTGTGCCCTTCCCATGTAAATTTTAGAGTCTGGAAAAATTCTATCAGGATTTTGATTGGAATTGCAGTGAGTCTATGGATCAATTTAGGGAAGAATTTACTTTTTAGTACTGAGTCTTTGAATTAATGAACACAAGTGTATCTGTCCATGTATTGGGACCTTCAGTTTCTTTTATCAGTGTTCTAACAATTCTCACATATACATCCTAAACGTATTTTGATAAATTTCTCCATATGTTGTTTATTTTTTATTATCTTAAAATGCTGCCAGCTGTTTTGATTAGGACCAAGAGTATGCAGCATTATACATGCTCTTCCCACCCCAAGACTTCAGCAATCGAAGTGCCTCTTTCAGGTGTTTGGGTTCTGGTACTTAGTCTCAGTTTCTTCAGTCAGAGGTCATTCTTTATTGAATTAGATTACTGGCCCGCCCTAATAGAAAGAATCCATTGTATATTTTTTACTTCTTTTAAGGATTTAGGTATATTCAGTCAATATGCATACACCCTCAAAGGTACAGATTGTTTGTTTTATTTTGAGATAAGGGATATTCCTCATGTATTTTTCTCATATTTTTAAACTCATACTTTAATCTGCAAGAGGTAAGTTGAAGGAAGATAAAACCATAATGGTAACCAGATTACCATGGCTCAAAAAAACATGACTCCAAAAGAGTTATAATAGTGAATTCAGTTCCTGACCACTTGAGACCAAGCCAATTCTGTTCTTCATTCCTTATTTTCTAAATTGGATCAGTACCATTAACTGACATAATTTAGTTGAGAATATACAAATAATTTCAATATAGACTACTAAATGCGTTGGTAGACACTTAAGTACATTGCAAGATGATAGAGACCAGTGGCTGAGTTCAAATTACAGAAAATTGTTTTTGAGAACCAGACTTCTGAAGTGTTTCTTGAAAGCAGCAAGTTTGAGCCCTGATAAGAGACTATGTAAGGGTTCAGGTTGAGTTGAAAAAGAGGTAGACTGCAGATACTGAGTGGTATCATTAATCAGTATTTGCTGAATGAATGAATGGTTGGTGGACATTGAAAATGGAATGCTCAAGGTAAATGTGAAAGTAGGGACAGAAGGAAATATTAGATTGTTAAAAAAATTTCTGATGGGGTTCCTGGGTGGTTCAGTTGGTTAAGTGCCCAACTCTTTGATTTTGGCTCAGGTCATGATCTCACAGTTGTGAGATCAAGCTCCACATGGGGATCCACACTGGTCATAGAGCCTGCTTAAGATTTTCTCTCTCTCCCACTCTCCCTCCCTCCCTCTCTTCAAAAAAAAGAAAAGAAAAGATTTCTGATACGGAGTAGTTCTGGAGGATGACAAGGTCTAGAGAGACTGAGTATAAAAGAGGTGAAAAGTCACTGTGGTTGAGAAATAGAAAACTTGGAGGCTCAGTTATAGTATTAAAATAATACCTTAATAAAGGGAAACTTTGTCTCTTTTTAAAAGAGTATTTCATCTCTTTTTATTTGATCCCTTTTGACTCCTGTTGATTGTAAAAGAATTTCTCAATGAAGAAATCTTTGATACAGTCAAATAATTTAATTTGAGTACCAAAAATAGAAGTAGTTGATCACATCTCTTTCCGTGGCTCTATTCTATCAATTGTAAGGGTTAGGACCTAAAGGGAGATTTCATAAACTGTCCTGTTTCAAAATAATCTTGGCATGCAAGATCCTGTGAAATGTAAGGCCAACGCAAGTATGACTCTTTCAAGTAGATTCTAGTCATTATTTTTTAAATACCTAGTAAGTAAAAAAGAAAGAAAGAAAGAAAGAAAGAAAAAGGCCATCAGAATGAAATAACTTTTTATTCAGTGTCAGACTTCTACTAGTATTTAATTAAATACTACCAGTATATACTATTAAAAGGTACTTAAACCTTCTTTAATACTTCTGTACTTTGAGCCAACTATTCAATACCTGAATTTTTATTTGGACAGTTATACATGATTTTTCCTCCCAACCTGAAGTCTGAAGACAGTGCCAACATAAAGTGTTATAGAAAATATTGGGAAACAAAATTTCAGCCACCAGGTTCTTGAGACTTTAGTAGCACTTAAGCATTTAAGTCATCCAGTGTTATAATGAAAACTAACAAATGTTTTGTTGTGGTACTAGAACATTTGCGGTCTGAATAAGGACACATATTGAGGTAGATATTTATTTTATTTTTTTCTCTTTAAAAAAGAAAACTCTTGAGATTCCAAGTCTTTTTTTTTTTTTATTGAAAACTGGGGCCTACCATTTTTTTTAAAGATTTTATTTATTTATTTGACACACAGAGAGAGATCACAAGTAGGCAGAGAGGCAGGCAGAGAGAGAGGAGAGAGGAGGAAGCAGGCTCCCCGCTGAGAGCAGAGAGCCTGATGTGGGGTTCCATTCCAGGACCCTGGGATCATGATCTGAGCCAAAGGCAGAGGCTTTAACCCACTGAGTCACCCAGGTGCCTGGGGCCTACCATTTTTGTAAAGCATTTTAGACAATTAGAATTACTCTAGACATAGGAGAATGACCTAATTATTTTTCATTCCTATCATATGCTTTGCAGATTTTACACTTGTTCAAGGATAATAGGTGTGACTACAAAGGGCCACTGCAAAGCCAGTGTTAGGTGTCTCATTATCACCACAGATCCTTGGTGTTTAGCTAGGGGAGATCATGTGGACTTCCTAAGATCTCAGTTTCTTTGATCTTCAGTTGAATCTGAAACCATTCCAATTTGCTGGGCTCCCAATTTGTCTTTCACATGTTTTTGGGAATAGAGAGAGGTGTGTGTGTGTGTGTGTGTGTGTGTGTGTGTGTGTGTGTGTGTGTGATGTAAACATAAAGTGTATAACCTATGGAGAAAAGATAAAATGTGGACCACACCTTTGCCTGTTTGACCTGGCTTTAGGCTCTCTACTTAATAGCGATCTAGAAAATCCATTGCTGGATCTTTGTTAAAATGTAAAGGCAATTCATTGTACTTTTGGAGCTAACTTTTGCCTTCAAAAACAAGGCAATAAACTTATAATTCTACTTTTCTTTCCTCATTAAGGGCACTGTGGCTGTAGTTAGGTTTTATTATGAATACTGTTGAATCTTTTTTTTTTAAGATTTTATTTATTTATTTCACAGAGGTAGAGAGATCACAAGCAGGCTGAGAGGCAGGCAGAGAGAGAGAGAGGAAGAAGCAGGCTCCCTGCTGAGCGGAGAGCCTGATGCGGGCCTCGATCCCAGGACCTTGCGGGCCTTGATCCCAGGAACTTGAGATCATGACCTGAGCTGAAGGCAGAGGCTTTAACCCACTGAGCCACCCAGGCGCCCGAATACTGTTGAATCTTAATGGTTTGTCTATAACTTGCATCCCTTGGATTCCTTTAAAGATATTGTATTAGTTCCCTAACGTACGTAAACGTGCATTATGAAGGGCACTGAACTGCATAGCATCCCTGCTCTGAAGTTATTTTCCATCCTCAGTTCTTTTACTATATGAACTAATTATGTATCTTCTTGTGACACTAAAATCTCATTTTGACACAAGTAACTTGTTTTCCTATTATTTTAAAAGAATGCATTACATGCAGTATCACAGCCCATTTTTATAAAAAGAATAAACTTTCTTTTTTAAATTAATAAGCTTTATTTTTTTAGAACAGTTTTAAGTTCACAGCAGAATTGGGTGGCAAATACAGAGTTTCTGTATACCTCATCACACTCAAACCCCTTTCAGTTTTCCCTTATTAACTTCTTGCAACTAATGAGGCAGTACTTATGTGTTATTAACTAAAGTCTATAATTTACATTATAGTTTACTCTGTGTTGCATAATTCTGTGATTTTCACAAATGTTCAGTGTTGTTGGTCAGCCATTATAGTATCATATATAGTTGTTATATTGCCCAGAAAACTCTCCTGTGCTCCAAATATATGCTGTCTCCCGACCAGCAAATCATTGACAACTATTGATCTTTTTATTTTTTTAAAGATTTTATTTATTTGACAGAGAGAGAGAGATTACAAGTAGGCAGAGAAGCAGGCGGAGAGAGGAGGAAGCAGGCTCGCTCCCTGCTGAGCAGGGAGCCCAATGAGGGGCTCAGTCCCAGGACCCTGGGATCATGACCTGAGCCAAAGGCAGAGGCTTTAACCCACTGAGCCACCCAGGCGCCCTGACAACTATTGATCTTTTTTTTGTCCGTTTAATTTTGCCTTTCCCAGAACTTCGTATGGTTGGATTATAGTATATAGCCTTTTCAGAGTAACTTCTTTAACTTAGCAGTATGTATTTTTATGGGTTCATATCCTCATGGCTTGATAGTCTTGAGGGTCCATTTCTTTCTTTCTTTTTTTTTTTTTAAGATTTTACTTATTTATTTGATAGCGCACAAGCAGGGGGAGCGGCAGGCAGAGGAAGGAGAAGTTGGCTCCCCACTGAGCAAGGAGCTCAATGCGGGGGTCAGTCCCAGGATCCTGGGATCGTGACCTGAGCCAAAAGCAGACTTTTAAACAGCTGAACCACCTAGGTGCCCCGAGAGTTCATTTCTTTGTATTGCTGAGTATTATTTATTGTATGTATACACTACAACTTGTTGATTCACCTGTTGAAAGAAATTTTGATTTCTTCCATATTTTGGCAATTATGAATAAAGCTGGCAATAAATATTATAGAATATAAGTATTAGCCATTTACATGAGAGTTTTCTAAAACACATTTCTGCATCATCTTAGATGATTATTCTGTATATAAATTTAGACTTTTCCTGTGTCATTCATAGGAGAGATAGACATTAAATATACACAAACATATTTCATTTGTGTTAAGTGGTGCAAAGAGAAGATATATGTTGCTGTGAAAGTGTATATAGAGGGTTTTTAACCTTTTGTATATATTTTTTAATTAAACAAATACCCATTTAATATTGAGTTATAATATGATGATATTACTTAAGGACTAATTTTGAGTCCTAGGGTAAAGATTTTCTGAGCTATGAAACTTTTCATAGTTCTTAAGAGTACTACAGAATCATGTCCTAAGAGTCTCTCCCTGTTTTCCCTTTATGATCTGCTTTGCACTTGGAGACTAGAAAGTATAATTTATCATTATCTGTCTACTAATGTCAGTGAGTTCTGAGTGAAGATGAGATGATTCACCTTTGGGTAAAGTGGATTTGCCTTTAGTGAATAGAATTTGTAATAGCTGGGTGCCTGGGTGGCTCAGTGGTTAAAGCCTCTGCCTTCTGCTCAGGTCATGATCTCAGGGTCCTGGGATGGAACCCCACATCGGGCTCTCTGCTCGGCGGGGAGCCTGCTTCCTCCTCTGTCTCTGCCTGCCCCTCTGCCTACTTGTAATCTCTCTCTCTTTCTGTAATATAAAGAAATAAAATCTTTAACAATAACAACAACAACAAAAAACAAAAAAACAACAACAAAAAAGAATTTGTAACATCTTTCTTGGCTCATTAGTTTTACCTACATACCAATATTATATTTAGAACTCAGTACATTTTCCCTTAAATATATTCGTTTCTGCCTAAAAATATACTTTTTTCTGGTTTTAGTTGGTCTTCATTAATAAAATAAGTAGCATGTTTTTCTATCCCAAATAACTGTTTTATTAATATATATTTGAATAGTTAGATCAAGAATCAGAAGCACATTTTAATCTTACTCATTTGTTACTAATCCCCAGGACTGAGTTCGTCGTAAATAATATAAACAAAGGGCATTCACTACTACTTAACAATATTTTTAGAAAGTCTTTATTTCTGTGGTAACTTTCTAAGACACCTGTTGCAGAAGGTTAATGGAAGGAATTAAAAATACAAAAACTAAAAACCAGAAATAATATTTAGTAGTGTGAAAATAAGAAATAAATACTTGATTTTTTATTTAAAATATCAAAGAAATATGTTTTACTTGTGACGAACTGTTCTTTTTGAAAAATTACGTAACTGGGGGCTCCTGGGGGCTCCATCGGTTGAGTGACCAACTCTTCATTTCAGCTCAGGTCGTGATCTCAGGGTGCTGGTATCAAGCCCCAGCGTGCTCAGTGGAGAGTCTGCTTGAGGATTGTCTCCCCCCTCCCGCCATGTGCGTGCTCTCTCTCTGAAATCTTTTAAAAATGTTTTAAAAAAAAAGTTACTTAACTGGAACAGCAGATCTGTAAAGAAGAATATCAGTGATGGTTTTTCATTTTAACTGCCTATTACATTATCTTCTGAAGCTCAATTAATGCAAGACCACATGACTATAGCCAAGAACTTGGCCTATTCCCTGTTACATATTGTGGAAGCAAAGTCCCTAGTTCTTTTCCCCAGGCAGAAAAAGAAGCACTTGATATTTTTCTAATATGCTGTAATATTTAGAAATCCTCCTAAAGCAGGAAGAAGGTGGAAATGTTCATCCTTCTTAATTCACCCTCAGCACTGATTTTTATCATATTCTGGTAATTTATAGTGTCTTAATTGTCTAATCCAGTGGTTTTTTTCCTCATTTGTCTGTAGCCTTTGAAGGTGTCTTCAAGGTGACTTGCCTCTTCATATGATACTTACCTTCTTGATTGGAATAGTACCTTTTCTAAAGCTTTGTTTTCCTTCTCTGTTGTGTTTGTTTCTTTTCCTCTGGTAGCCTGTAAATTTTGAGATTTTATATGCTTTTATTTTCTTTCCTTTGAATTTCTCATTCTCCATATTTTCTCTACTCCAAATTTCATTTCCTATATAACCTGCTCTAGGTAAGTTAGAATATTCTCTGAGTGTGCTTGATTTTCATGCCCGTGAGCATAGTATTCCTTTTTTTTTTCTTTTTTGAGTATTTCCCCTTTCTTCATCTGTGACGTCCTGCTTATTTCTTCAAATCCTGTTTGAATGTCACTTACATCATGTAGATTTTAAGTTTATCCAGGCGGTATTTGTTACTTTCTCCTCTAAGCTATACTTTGCATATCTGTATTACCCCACTCATTACACTGATTTATCATTATTGAATATCTATAGCCATACTAAAACTATGAAACCTTAAAATCATTGATGTTACTTTGTTCAATCTTTTATTCCTGTGTCCAGAATTATCGCTGGCACATAGTAGACGCTCGGATACCTTTTTAAGAATTATAAGCATCCGTGCATGAATGATTACATGAAACAAAGATGTAAGAACATATTTATAGTAATATATCAAAATAGAAACTGAATGTTATTTTTTATAGCCACGGTATATTTTTTAGTAAATTGCAGCATGTATTTTTACCACATACATATGAAAACAAATGGTTGTAAAGCAGTTGGTAAATAATATACGTAATTAGAATCCTAGAGATTAAATAACATCCTAGATAATAAGAATTTAAATAATGTCAAAAATATCAATGTTTGGCAAAATAGAATCTATGAATTAGGATTATTTTTGACTCTTTGTCAACGGTGTTTGCCATAGACAAGCTGTTTATTTATTTATTAAGATTTTATTTATTTATTTGACAGAGAGACAGCAAGAGAAGGAACACAAGCAAGGGGAGTGGGCTAGGGAGAAGCAGGCTTCCCGCTGAGCAGGGAGCTGGATCTGGGGCTGGGTTAACGACTGAACCATCCAGGTGCCCAGACAAGCTGTTTAAAACTACTTCTTCTTCTTCTTCTTCTTCTTTTTTTTTTTTAAAGATTTTATTTATTTGACAGAGAGAATGAGAGAGAGAGAGAGAGCATGAGGGTGGGAGGGTCAGAGGGAGAAGCAGGCTGATGCAGGGAGCCTAATATGGGACTTGATCCTGGGCCTCAATCCTGGGACTTGATCCCAGGAGTCCAGGATCATGACCTGAACTGAAGGCAATCACTTAACCAACTGAGCCACCCAGGCACCCTGTTTAAAACTACTTCTAAATTAAAGTCAGACTTTATCAGTTTTTGCTCATTTTGTTATGTGTTCAAACATTATTCTCTCAAAATCTGTATTTTGGCAGATATTTTACTTTCCTGATTGTGAATTTCTTAGAGCCCAACCTGTAATGGAAACTACACTTTGAAATTCTATAAATAGGATAATTAAATGGTGTGTATTATAATATGCACATTCATTTTTTAAAAGTAAAATGTGAGTAGATATATTTCACAAGTTTTTAAGTCAGTATCTTTTACTAAATTTAAGTTTTTCCATAGAAATAATGTTTTAAACATTGCTTATGCTCTTTAGCCAGCTAGCCTAAAGCACATAGATCCCACAGAATAAGTGAAGTATATTCTGCTCTTTTATTCTGCATCTGTAATGTTTCATTGGAATTATATATTCTAACTTTAAAGGAATTATTTTGGGAATACCTCTTCTCCTGTCTCTCATTCCCCTCCTCAGTTCTTTTACAAGAAGGAAGGAGCAAAGCCTCTTGTAGCTGGGACAGAAATGTTTGAGTGACTGAATGTGGAGTCAGTAGCAGTAATAGTGGCAGGAAAGATTTGTCGGTTGGGTGACTGAAAGTATAAATTTTCAAAACTGTGAAGCTCTCGCATTGAGTTTAAGAGGCTAATAATCAACTGCTAGGGAAAAGAAATCAAAAGCTAATATATACTTAGAAGATGATTGATATTCATGTTGTCTCCTAAAATTTCCAACCTACTTTAAAAATTACTCCTAGGAGCTGAAATTATATATACATTATGGAGCTTCAGTATTTGACCTCTTTTCTATAAAAAAGTATTCTTAGTATAATCTCTAATGATGCCTCAAAAGATCAAAACCAGAATTTGAGGCTTTTTCTAAATAAATTATTTTGGGGATTTACTAACAAGCATTTGTAATATGTAGGACTTTGCATTTAACTTGGACTTTTCTTCCTTAGATTTTTTTAGTTGCTTTCCCTCTTCTTTAAACTCTCTAGTTACATCCTCGTTATCTTCAGATATGTAAACTACTCTTAGGTATCCCTTTCTTCTTAACCTGTAGAAAACCTTTCTTCATTGATTTACTCTCAAGCTTTAAAAGCATCCTCAGAATTTGAGTTCCTGAAGGCTTTTTCCTTTTTGTTTGGTCAAGCTGCTTCTCTCGCTCTCTCACGTTTTTCAAGTGTCTAGAAATGACTCTTCTGTCTGTCAAGCCGCCTTATGCTAAAAAACTGAACTGCTGATAGTTTTTTTCCTCGTGAGCCATTCAGCAGTTCTTAGTTTGTTCAATGGTGCTATTGAAAAAAGAACTAAACTAGGTGTCTTCATTTGTGTATAATTATTTACATAACGGCCTAAAAGGACTTTACTTTGTAATATTCTAAATCTCATAAATTTAATACCACATTTAAAGTTTATTTTTTACAGATTTTATTGATTGATCGATTGATTGTAGAGAGAGAGCAAGTGGGGGGAGGGGTAAAGGGAGAGGAAAAGAGAATCCAAAGTATACTCCGCGCTGAGTGGAGCCCTATGTGGCTAGGGGAGGACCCTGAGATGAGCCAAAATCAAGAGTCAGATGCTCAACCAACTAAGCCACCCAGGTGACCCCACCCCCACATTTAAAATTTTTTCAGTGTTTGGGCAGAGATGACCGTGTTTTGGGCCCCCCACCCCATTGGTTATCACCAAATTATTTATATAGATCTGTAGATGGGTAAATCTTGTGGAAAAACTAGTCCATTTTTCTCCTATATTGCTATTTTATAGAGCAATATTCTGTTAGCTATTTCATAATAGATTTTATGGACAAGTGGGGAAAATTTCATAGTATAAACTCTCTTATTAATAATGGACAGTGAACATTGACATTATTAAAAATCTTGAGAAGACTTCTGATAAAATTAGACATTTGTAATTTACTAGTTCATGATTGTTCATAACTTATCTGGCTTCCCTAATGCTTGTTTATATACAAAGAAATGATACTTCTATAATGTAGCCTATATAGTATGAGGAATGTTACTTTAAAGCTTTTATTTTTAACACACAAGATTCTTTAGAGGCTAAGTATTTTTTTTAAAGATTTTATTTATTTATTTGACAGAGAGAGTTCACAAGTAAGCAGAGAGGCAGGCAGAGAGAGAGGGGAAAGCAGGCCCCCTGCTTAGCAGAGAGCCTGATGTGGGACTCGATCCCAGGACCCTGAGATCATGACCTGAGCCAAAGGCAGAGGCTTAACCCACTGAACCACCCAGGCGCCCAGAGGCTAAGTAGTTTTAGCCCATCACCATTCTCACCGGACATCATGCAGATCAGTGTTACTTTTAGAGTGCATAAAAAGGTGAGGCCTATTGTGTACCACGTTGGTGTGATAATATTAGTGTTATTATTGATACCAAGGTAAAAATAACTGAATTTGCTTTTATCACTTGATTTTACAGTGGCAATAGTTGTGTAATTTTAATTTTCTTTATAAATGTCAGTAAAAATAGTATATTGCGAGAGAATACAAGCTTTCTTAGTTACTGGTCATTATTTTTATTTCATAGTTCTAGGAAAATAAGTAAGGGATTTTCCTAGGACCTTTAAAAAATTTTGTGGTAATTATTGATGAATTTTAGCTCCAAAAATACCCATCATACTAATTGGAAATATTGTTTCAAAGTGGTACATTTGTAGATTTTTATATAGCTAATATTTTAACTGTTCCTACATTACTTTTCCCAAATTAATTGTATAACATTTGCAGATAAAGATTGTGGCTGAGAGGTCTTAAAATAAAGTGGCAGGGCTGAAATTACAATTTAGATAAGAATAATAATTCTTAGCCTTAATATGCTATTATTTTGGTATGCGTAAGTTGAATGTAGGTGTCCAAGTGACCAGAATCCATTAGCCACTTTCAAGCAGTCAAGCTATGTAGGAGAAAAGAGACATTCTCCATATAGATGATAATTGTGTTTGAAGAGTTTATTTTTTATTTTTTATTAGAGAGAGAGAGATCATGAATGGAGTGGGGGCAAGGCAGAGGGAGATGCAGACTTCCCGCTGAGCATGTAGGAGCGAGATGTGGGGCTCGACGTGAGGCTCTATCCCACGATTCCAAGATCATGACCTGAGCTGAAGTCAGATCTTAACTGAACCACCCAGGCACCCTGTGTTTGAAGGGTTTAAAGGTTACGTTAATTTTAATGGGCCACATAACAGAAACTGAATCGCATGACTGCTGCTTATACTTCCTTCATCTTGTTAGTGATTCCTCTGACAGTCTGACTGCTTTTCTTTCAGTGTCTGCTTTATGCATATATAAAACAGAATTTATGCATGTTGAGATAAATTGTAGAGGACAATGTACTAAAAGAGATATGTGATAGTCTTTTAATTATCTAGAGACCGGTTCGTCGAAATCACAGTTTTGTATCTTGGGCTAAAAAATATATTTACCATATGTTCACTATGAAATAATTATTTTTAAGGATTATTTTACTGAGCCTTTTTCTCACATCATATTCACTCTTATGGTAATCACCACAATATCCATAGCTGTTAATTCTTGATGTATATCTCTTGTTTCTGAATTCCCAGTGTTCATAATGATAGGCTCTCATATGCAGTCGGAAGTATTTACTGAGTGAAATCTTCCTTTTCTTTTTTTCTACAAAGTTATGAATGCAGTGATTAATTAGTGAATGAAACAATTATATTCTCGTTGCATTTAAGACCTTTTTTCTTTCTTTCCTTTTTTTTTTTTTTTTGCAAATTAGTCATTTACTCATACTTGTTATAGGATTTACACAGTGCTGGGTTATCAAAATATTTGCTGAGCACTTTAGTTTGTTAGGCACCATGCCAGATACTAGAGATGAAAAAAAAAAAAATAAAGATGAAGACATACTAATCCTTACCCTCAGGGATCTTGTGTCTTCAGTTAGTGAGAAGGAAATAAGCAGGCTGAAGGACCCAATAGAAATGAACAAGGTTGGAGTCAATGTAAGGTAACATAAAACTAAACAACCAAGTAAGTATATACAGTGTTTTGGGTAGGTTTGCAGATCGATGGAAAGAAACTATGCCTCCCCCTACCTCACTGCACATACATACCAGTACACCATAAGGCTAGATTAGTTACTCATTCAGTTAGCCAAGATACAAAAATCTTACCTGTATTGGTATAGAGAATCCAGCATGGGCACTGAGCATCCCTGCATGTTCTTGCTAGATATACCAAGCATGGTTCTTGCTAGATATACCAAGCCCACTCTTTACCTGGGCTATTTCTCAGAGTTGTGTTGCAATGAGCAACAATGAAGGAGGAAGTAATAACTTCCTCCAAATAGCAGGCCTGCTTCTATTTATTATAAAATAGGGACCCCTCCTCCCCTCTCTAGACAAGATCAGTGTTCCTTTCCTGTGACACAACTCTCTGTGTGCATAGGTATTCAAATTTGGGCTCTTGGCATCCTTTCCTTTGGTTGTAGGAGGCATGGGGGGTCAACAGAAGCAGCACACTTTCAGTTTGCTTTAATAAGTAGCTTTTGCTCTAAGTAATAAAGTCCTAGGAGACTCTTGTGTCTTTTGCCAGAATCCATGACAGAATAACAGACTAGCTTATTTTAGTGTCTATTTATTGACATTCAAACACTTCCTGTTTTGATAATATGAAGGTACGTTGGTTATACAGTAAAGGAAAAGAATTTCATTTCCTTTGTCCCCACAGTCGTAGTAGATTCCTAAAACTGTCAGTGACACTGTCCATGCAAGATAAGCCACGAGTTTAGAAAGTTCACTTCATGCTGAAAACTTTAATTCTATTATCAAGAGTTTTGCATCTGGAAGAATTTACATTGAATTAATTCCCTTTATGGTAGGGAAATGTTTAAAACCTTGGCTCTGTAGGTCATTGACTGAAATATTTTGTCAGTAAGACCATATTATTGTCCATGAGAGGGAAGCAAAGATAGCACTAGGGTTTTCCTGTGCATTGTCTCTGCTTCAGTTTTCTGTCATTTTCAAAAGCCCATTTACACCACAATTTAGTGATTACATACTCTTACAAGATTTTAGGTGATAGAGAAACTGGTATAGTTTGAAACTTTGCATAACATCAGGAGACCTCAGCTCAACCCCTTAGGATCTATTTTTAGAAGCCAATACTTTTGTTGGCTCCTTTCTTGACTTGGGCTCCTGCTATGACTTGGCATAGATAACAGTGTATTTTTCTTTCCCAGTTCTTAACAGGTAAGCATCTAACTAGCTTCCTAATGAGCAGCAGCAGAAAGTCTTCAAAACCAAACATAATACCAGCTTGTGTCTATGTTTAAAAGTAAGTGATTTCAGGAGTCAGGAGATATTTAATACTTATTAAGTACTTTGCATATATGCAGCACTGTACTGGATACTGTAACAGTTTTACCTTCAGTGAGTTTGCAGCCATAATATATAAATATTCTTATTATATTTGAAGAGTGTAGGGCAGAATCTGATTATATACTAAATAAACTATATGAAAAATAACTGCTTATAGGAGTTCAAAGATAAGTTTCAGTGAAAGGGGGGTTAAAGACATTCTGGAAGAACTTGGGTGAGGGCAGAACAAACCGGACTTAAATGAGGGGAAAGTGAAACACATCAGATGTAAGGGAGCAGAAGATGGGTGGAAGAAGAAAACAAGAATGCCTCCAACAAAACTTAAAATGTAGTAGGGAAGACAGCTCTGTGAAGAAGAGGTCGTCTTAGGTATTGAATGAAAAAGGATGAAAGTGGGAAAAGGGGTTGAATGAATGGGTGTAAACAAGTCAGCTTCGGTTTTCCAAATATTAACATCCTTGTTTCTATTTTAGAGGAAAAGCTTTCAGGCTTTCACCATTGAGTATGCTGTTAGTTATGGGCTTTTCAATATTACCATCATTGTGTTGGAGTAGCTTCCCTTTATTCCTAGTTGGAGTATTTTTTTTTTAAGATTTTATTTATTTATTTGACAGAGAGAGAGAGATCACAAGTAGGCAGAGAGGCAGGCAGAGGGAGGGGGGAAGCAGGCTCCCTGCTGAGCAGAGAGCTGGATGTGGGGTTCGATCCCAGGACCCTGAGATCATGACCTAAGCCAAAGGTAGAGGCTTAACCCACTGAGCTACCCAGGCGCCCCCAGTTGGAGTATTTTTATCCTGCCAACATGTTGAGCATGTCAAATGCTTTTCTTGTGTCAAGCAAGATGATCATGTAGGACTTTTTCCCTCCATTCTGTTAATTTGATATATTGCACTGATTGACTGTTTTATGTTGAACCATCCTTGAATTGCAACCTGTCTTTGTAAGGAAACTTATTGGAACCAAGCCAAACCTGTATGTTTACATATTATCTGTGGCTGCTTTTGTACTATAAATCAGATGTAAGCAGGTATGACAGAGACCATATGGTTTGCAAAGCCTAAAATATTTAATATTTCCTAACCTCTGCTTCTAGAATCATCAGTATCCACAGTCTTTAGTATATCGTTAGTCGATATCAACCAGTCTGTACTGACTAACATTGTGTAATTTGCTTTTCTTCATAAATGTATGGTCTATATTCTTGACAGACAAGTTAGGGAGTTCTAATGTGATTAATGAGAAAGTTAAATAATGATTCTAAGAGAAATGTTAATTCAAATAATTTATTTGTTAATGTCTTTTCTAATTCAACTTCATGCCTTTATTTTAAAGTAACCTACTTGGGTGGGGGGCCTCCTGGGTGGCACAGTTAAGCATCCAACTCTTGGTTTTGGCTCAAGTCATGATCTCATGATCTGTGAGATCAAGCCCTGCATGGGGTTCTGTGCCCAGCTCAGAATCTCCTTGAGACCTCTCTCTTCCTCTGCCTCTGCCCCTCCACAGCTCTCTATCTTTCTAAAATAAATAAATCTTAAAAAAAATATGTATATATATCACATTCTGCATTGCTCATGGAGTTTTATGTTTTCTTTTCTATAGGTGTATGTGGAATTTGATGATCTTGAATGGGATAAACGAGAGTGGGTTAAAGTATATGAAGATTTTTCAACTTTCTTGGTGGAATACCACTTAATCTGGGCCAGAAGGATTGACCCTAGCCAGACTCAGGGATCAAAGAGCAAACAAATTCAGTGGCCTGCATTGGTAAGATCTATTCCTATTTCATTAAACATTCTCAGTTGTTTGTTTTAAAAGAAACTTACTGAATGTCAGTTCAGATTTATCTTGGTGATCTTGGATTATTCCTGAAGAGGCTCTGAAGTATCTGACAAAAATATCAAAATATGGCTTTTATTTTGTTAAACAACTTTATGTGGCCTTTTTGTTAGTACTCTTTTAACATATTTAAACTAGAAATAGTTTAATCTATCTAGTTAGAAGAAACATATAAATTGGATTAAAAGTTACTAACAAATAGATGACTAGTTTGTGTGTAATGTAGAGCAGTTTTGCAAGATTGAGACTTTGTAGGTAGACAGAGAGTACTTTTTATAAAGCATTTAATAGGATGTAATTTTCCTTGGTTTATTAAAATTAATAAAAATTGACTGAATTCATTGTAGGTGATTGTAGATATTTAATGTGAAATTATATATTCACATAATAGGTAAAATTACTTCATATCAGAAAGTATTCTATTTAAGAAATACAGATTTTGCAAAATTCTTAGCTAGTTTGAAGAGTCTTGTAAAAGGAACATACTTTAAGGAAGTCTGGCTGGCTGAGTCAGAAGAACATGCGACTCTTGATCTTTGAGTTGTGAGTTCAAGCCCCACATTAGGTGTGGAGATTATTAAAAAAAAAAAAAAAAGGCGTATACTAACCAAATAAGATAGTTCTATTAGGAAGAAAGCCATATCTGTTTAACCATTGGGCTGTATATGTTTGAATGAAATAATTTTCTTACACTGATATCAAAGAAATATTTTTAAAGCTATTAAAACATTATTTCAGGTATTTGGTATAAATACCTTGAGGGTAGGTACTTTCAGATATTTTTTAACATAAATTAACTATTTATAAGAATAGTTTTTCTTGTTAATAATCATAGGGTTTATACATTTTTTCTTTTAGTGAGTTAGACCTTTAAATGTCTGAGGAGATAAGTGATTAAAAAGAAAATGCAGGGAGGGAAAAAGAATGAAATGAACTAATATTTTTAAAAATAAAATATGTATAGTATCAGAAGATGGAAGATGTTATCTATGAGCTATTGTTTTGGTAAGATACTTTGAATGCTCTAGCAAAATAAGATAATTTTATCCATGATAGATTTTAAGAAATATTTTTTGGATGAATATATTGAATTGTTAATAAGAAGATTTTAAAGCCATGACTAACATTTTTTTTATTTATAAACTTTAACTCAAAAATTGGCTAAAACTTGACATATGTGTGAATTTTGTGTGAAAAGCCTCAAAAAGAAGAAGCAGTAACAATACCAGAAAGTATGCCTCAGTATCATAGTTAAAGAATAAACAGAACTTTAGAAAACCTGTGCCCTGACCTAGAGATAATTATTAAAATCAAGGTGAATTCCTATATAGATTCATAAATTACTAATTTTGGAGAAAATTTTAATTAGAAAATATTGTTTAATAACTTTTGTCATTATTTTATAAATTTGTTTCTGTTGAAAAATTTTTAACCTCACAAAATAGTTATGTAATCTCTTTAAAATTTAGCTTATTTTTTCTCATACAAAAAAAGTACACATTAAAAAATTGGAGAATGTTAAATGGTATAAAGTAGAAAATCTTAAATCATTCTATTTTCATCACATATTTTCATGACATATTTTCTTACAAAGTGTTTCTCTGCTTTTTTCCACCATAGGATTAAAGAATTTTTAAAAATATGGTAAAATATGCCTAACATAAAATTTTCCACTTTAGTTATTTTTAAGTATAAAGTTCAGTGGCACTGAGTATATTCACATTGTTGTACAATCATCCATCTACAGAACTTATTCTATCTTGCAGAACTGAAACTTTGTAAGCATTGAACAGCAACTCCCCATTCCTTCTTCCCAATTCCTGGCAACTACCATTTTATTTTCTGTCTCTAGGATTTTGACCACTCTAACTACTGCAGTAGAGGGGGAATCATCCAGTATTTGTCTTTTCGTGACTAGCTTATTTCAGTCAGCATAATGTCTGTGAGGTTTATTTTTATGTTGTAGCCTGTATGAGAATTTCCTTCCTTAATAAGGCTGAGTAATATTTCATTATGTATGTACCACATTATATTTCTTCATTTGTCTGTTGAGGGACCCATATGTTGCTTCTACCTCTTGGCTCTTGTGAATAATGCTGCTATGCACACGGGTGTACCTATATCTCATTGAGAGCATGCTTTCAATTCTTTTGAGAATTGAAGAAGTGGAATTGCTGGATTATATGGTAATTGTATTTTTAAAACTTTGGAGTAACTGCCATACTGTTTTCCACAGCAGCTGTACTGTTTTATATTCTTGGCAATACTTGGTTTTAGTTTTTGATAATAGCCATCCTAATGGGTGTGAGGTCGTAGTACTTCCTTGTGGTTTTGATTTACATTTTCCTAATGATTAATGATGTTGAGCATTTTTCTTGTGCTTATATGCTATTTGTTTATCTTCTTTGGAGAAATGCCTGTTCATGTTTTTTGTTTTGAATCAGGTTGTTTTTATTTGTTTAGTTCTAGGAGTTCTCTATATTCTAGATATAATTCTAGGAGTTCTCTATATTCTAGATATTAATATTCTAGGTATTAATCCCTTATTAGGTGGAATTTGTGAACATTTTCTTCCATTCTGTTTGCCTTTTTACTCTTTTGACAGTGTCTTTTAATGCACAAAATTTTTTAATATTTTTTTTAATTATTATTATTATTTTTTTTAGATTTTATTTATTTGTTTGACACAGAGAGAAAGATTACAAGTAGGCAGAGAGGCAGGCAGAGAGACAAGGAGAGGAGGAAGCAGGCTCCCTGCTGAGCAGAGAGCCCGATGCGGGCCTCGATCCCAGGACGCTGAGATCATGACCTGAGCTGAAAGCAGAGGCTTTAACCTACTGAGCCACCCAGGCGCCCAATTTTTTAATATTTATAAAGTCCAGTTTGTTTATTTTTTTGGTTACCCATGGCTTTGGTGTCATATCCAAGAAATCATTGCCAAATTCAACATCATAAAGCTTTTATTGTATGTTTCCTTCTAGGAGTTTTCTCATTTTAGGCTTTATATGTAGGCCTTTGATCCATTTTGAGCTAATTTTTGCTTAAGGTATTAGGTGAGTGTTCAACTTCTTTCATTTGCTTGTTGATATCCAGTTTTCCCATTACCATTTATTGAATAGACTTCCCTTTTTCTTTTAAATGGTCTTGGCACCTTGTGCAATAATTATTTGACCATATATGCAAGTGTTTATTTCTGGGTTCTCTTTTCTGTCAGTCTGTATGTCTGTGTTTATGCCTGTACCACACTGTTTTAATTACCATAGCTTTGTAGTGATATTTTTTAAAGATTTATTTATTTATTTGAGAGATAAAGAGAGAGCGCATGCATGTGAATGGCGGGGGGAGGGGCAGAAGGAGAGGAAAAGAGAATCCCAAGCCAACTCCTCACTTAGCACAGAGCCTGGTGCCGGGCTCAGTATCATGACCTGAGCTGAAATCATAAGTGGGACAGTCAGCTATGACTGAGCCACCTAAGCACCCCATGTAGCTTTGTAGTAAGTTTTGAAATCAGGAAATGTGAGTACTCCAACTTTGTTCTTTTTCAAGACTGTTTTGGCCATTCAGTGTCCCTTGGAATTCCATGAGTTTCAGGATGGATACTTCTACTTTAGCCTGAAACTTTGGGTTTTTGATAGAGGTTGCATTGAATCTGTAGATTACTTTGGGTAGTATTGACATCTTAACAATAATAAGCCTTTCAGTTCATGACCACAAGATGTCTTTCCATTTATTTATATTTTCTTTAAATTTTTTTAGCTGTGTTGTGTAGTTTTCATTGTACGGTTCTGTCACTTTCTTGGTCAATTTTTAAGTAATTTACTCCTTTTGATGCTATTGTAAATGGAATGAATTTGATAATTTCATTTTCAGATGTTCTTAGTTAGGATATAGAAACACAACTGATTTTTATGTGTTGATTTTATATCCTCCTGCTTAGCTAACTTCGTACTCAATTGTGAAAGACTGGAAGCTTTTCCTCTAAGATGGAGGATAAGACCAAGAGGGCACTTTTTCTGGTCATCATAGTATTGGCAGTTCTAGCCAGAGCAGGTAGACAAGAAAAAGAAAAAAAGGCATCTAAATTGGAAAGGAAGAAGTAAAGTTAAAGTTGTTTGCAGATGATATGATCTTATATATAGAAAACTCTAAAGACTTTGTATGCCTTCCTGCATATTAGAACTAATAAATAAACAGCAGGATATAAAAATCTCTGTTTTGTAATCATAGTTTTAGCTAAGGCTGCATTAAAATCGTAGATCCTGCTTGTTTTACTTGATATTTCAATGTATTCATTCCTCCTCACAGCTAATAATTTTAATAGTTTTTAATGGCTGCAATAATATTTCATCCTGTAATGACCCGTTTCCCTAATGTTTGTTATTGTTCTTAATTTTTTTGTGATTATAAATAACTGATAAATACTGCTGTGATAAATATGTAAATCTTGGCCTCTCTGATTATTTTAAAAATTTAGATTCATAGTAGTACAATTAATGGTCAGAGGGTATGAACTTGAAAAAAATACATAAAAATCTCCTGATATCTCCACAAATACTGCCATTGTCTCCCGTCAATGTTTAAGTGCTTTCATCTCACCCTAATCGTAATCCCCCACCTTACTCCCACCCCCGCAAACATGGATTACTTATTTTCAAACTGTCTTGTTTTAAAACCCAAATATTTAAAAAAGGATTTTTACAACTTGGGTACAGAAATGAATGTTGTAACTTTTATATCTGCTAATTTGATATTTTAAAATACTATTTCATTGTTATAATTTGCATTTAATGAGATGAGTATTCATATTTACTAGCAACTTTTATTTTTGTGATTGTCTTTTTTCAATTACTTATTAGGACTTTGTGTTTTTCTAATATTTGTGATAAGCTTTCTTAATATTATTAGAGATACTCTAACCCTTTTTGTATTTGTTTCATGGTTTGCTCAGCTAATTTTATGATAGTAAGACTTTTTGAATTGTATATTTATATTTAAAGGACATCTATATAATGAGATATCTTCCTTAATTCAGATAGTCAGGATGTGTTTTCCTTTCTTTCTTCCTGTTTCCTTTCTTTCTTTGTTTCAGGAGGTTGTAAAAATTAATGGAACAAATAATTGAAATGATAATGCTTGATATACTCCAGAAAATAATCATTTTTAAGTTGCGTAAGACTTCTATCAACACTCATTTATGTTTAGTATACATAACTGAGATTGTATTGTTTTCCTACTGTTCATTAAAATGAGGCTTATTTAATGATATCTACAAGTAGTAGTTATGAAATTCAGAGTTTTTAAAATCATGTAGCAGAATACTTTTATATACAAATTTGAGAAATTTTAGGGTTATGTATGAGATGGCAAGAGAATTAAAAACAGTGGGGGGGAGAATTAAACAGCAGAAACTAATATTCTTGTCTTTAATACTCTACAAATTTAATGTTTCTAATTCTGTGTACATGATACTCGCTTTTATGTTCTTTTGTACTAAAACATATGTTTGTATTATCCTCTTTCTAGTTGTTTCACCCCTCGTGTGGTACCTGTTCAATATTACACATTGGTTATATTGTCTACTTACTCTAAGAAATCAGTAGAAACTGGCAGTATACCTGCGGGTTCTTGAAATCATGACATAACAAAAGAACCCTGTAGTATCATTAACCTTTTCTAAAGTTTATTTTAAAAACTTAAAATTTCAATAAAATATGGGATAATATAGTGTCCAGTTCTCTAGAATTGTCTCTTCATCTTTTTTCACAGTGTATCAATAGCAAAACATACATTGGAGCACCACCTATATAATATGCTGAAGTGGTGTCTCTCTCTCTCTCTTTTTTTTTTTAAACTTGGTTCTGTATGATCAGGGTACCACCTGAGGCTATTCTGATGATGAAAGCCGAGGTGTCTTACATTTTTATGTAAGTTACTTAATATATTGTCAAATTTCATTTTTTAAGTAAAGTAAAATACTCATTAAATCACATTTATCAGCACCAGGGAAGGAAAGTGTTGGCATTCATAATTGAAATCAACGAATAACCTACCTAACTGGATTAGGGCCCTGGCTCCATCTCCTTTAGGAAAACCTTCTGTGGGGAGTGGGGCTTCGACCCTAACCCAGCTGGGCTGTAACACTGCTGCATTTTCTAAGGGGCAGAGTTTTCTACTACTTTTCTGCTGGCTCAGCCTTCCAGATCACCCCAACCAGAATTAATCTCACCATCCTGTGTTCCTGTAGAACTTTGTTTGTATTTCCGTTTCAACAACTAGCACCTCTGCTTTGTATTATACTTATTTGTTTGCATGTCTGTCTTTCCTTACTAGATTGTAAGTTCCCTGAGGACAGGAATCATGTCTTAGTCATCTTTGAATCATTCCTAGAAGTCTAGCACAGTGCTTTATCTATCTTAAATAGTGAATAAATGCTTATTTTATTTTTTATTTTTTTAAAGATTTTATTTATTTATTTATTTGACAGAGAGAGAGAGAGAGAGAGAGAGAGAGAGAGAGAGAGAGATCACAAGTAGGCTGAGAGGCAGGCAGAGAGAGAGGAGGAAGCAGGCTCCCTGTCGAGCAGAGAGCCTGATGCAGGCCTCTATCCCAGGACCCCGAGATCATGACCTGAGCCGAAGGCAGAGGCTTTAACCCACTGAGCCACCCAGGTGCCCTAAATGCTTATTTTAAAGTGATGTATTTATTCTACCCCAGCTAGTGAAAAAGAATTTTATTGGGAGTTATAACAAGTTTTCTGGCTCTTACTTTATACAAGGTCAAGTGACAGGAAAGCATAGTCAGCCAGTCGTGCTAAAAATGTGTAAGTTACCAATTTGAAACATAGTAGTAGTCAAAGACAAATAATAAAAATGCTTATAATAGATACCTTCATTGTAATCAAACATAAATGTGAGATCTTAAATTGTCAGAGAGGAGGGGAGGTAAAATTACCCAAAATGGGTTATTTTCAAGATGCAGATGGAAAGAAGTTAAATCTTTATTGCCGGGCGCCTGGGTGGCTCAGTGGGTTAAAGCCTCTGCTTTCAGCTCAGGTCATGATCTCAGGGTCCTGGGATCGAGGCCCGCATCGGGCTCTCTGCTCGGCAGGGAGCCTGCTTCCCCCCCTCCTCTGCCTGCCTCTCTGCCTCCTTGTGATCTCTCTCCCGCTGTGAAATAAATAAATAAAATCTTTAAAAAAAAAATCTTTATTGCCAACTAAGTATTCGAATCTGTTACAATTTATCCGATTTTCTGTAGTGAGTTTTAGGAAACTCAGACTTTTCCTTCTTCCCAGTGCAACTTTTCAACTTCATTAGATAGAGTATTCTGGTTTGATAAGGAATTGTGATCAGATCATAAACCATAAACACATAAATGTTTATCAGTATATTGCCTTTAGATTATTTGCCTAGTGAAAGTACTTTTTAGTTGTTCTCTGTTCTGAAAGAAACCTCATATTAGAATAGACTTCACTGTTCTTTGGGACAAAATACCTTTATGTCTGGCTGTTACATTAACAAACTTGGTTTTTAGATTACAACCTCAACCAAATTTTACTGAAATATGAACCCATGCCACATTCCAACTATGAATTGAACTTTGAAATAAATTCACTTCAAGAGTTTTTACATATTGATAACTGAGTTTTAGATATTGATAACTGAGTTAGAATTATTAGTTTTACAGTTCTTTGTACTTTGGTAAATAATGAAGCAGTAGGAAAGACACTATATCTTCAGGATTATTATTTCTGTTCAAAGTAAAACACTTTATGAGATCAAATTATATGTAGTAAAGTATCAGACTTTTTAAATGATAAAAGCTAATACTGGATGCTTGGGTGGCTCAGTCGGTTAAGCAGCTGCCTTCAGCTCAGGTCATGATCCCTGGGTCCTGGGATCAAGTACCTCATCAAGCTTCTTGCTCAGTGGGGAGCCTGCTTCTCTCTCTGCCTCTGCCTGCCACTCTGCCAGCTTGTGCTCTCTCCCTTTCTCTCTGACAAATAAATAAATAAAATCTTTAAAAAAAAAAAAAGCTAATACTGACAGACTGCAATGAATGACATCTATCCTTTTCTTGTGGGTCATAAATGATATTATTTTGGGGGAATGTATTATAAGGACCATAAGGAGGTTCATTCTCTTTATTCATTAATTCTTCTCTTAGGAAATTATTCTTACAAAATAATTTTTAAAAAGTAAAAAATTCAGTTCAGCTAATGTTTATCAGATACCTTATGTGAGCAAGACAGTGTGCCAGGCCTGCAGATACAAAAAGAAAGGCAAAATGTTATATGCAAAAAGTTGTTCATTACAGTCCTACCACAATTTGGGAATATTGTTAAATTAATCATATTATGCAGGTTTTAAAAATTATAATTATGAATAGAGAAGCATGGACAAATAAAATTAAAGTAAAATATCTTGATTATAGTGGTGTCAAAATTATATACTTAGAAAGCATTACCAACTAATTAAAATCATTTTTTTAGAAAGATGGGATTATGCCTGACTTAATATGTCTTTTCAATAGAAACAGCTATTATTTCCCAAGAAATTAGAACTTTTATAGAATGACTTAGCATGTATTTTTTATTTTGGAGATGATTTTCTTCAAATGAATTCTTTTAGTAGATTTATTTTGTCTTCTGTTAATACACTTTGACAGCTACTTTTTAAGTTTTGTTAATACAGCATTTTTAATTAATATCCTTAATAGTACAAAGAATTAAAACTTTCTGGTGTGCCTAGGTGGCACAGTCAGTTAAATGTCCAACTTTTGCTTTCTGCTCAGGTTGTGATTTCCTGGTCATGAGATGAAACCCCACATTGGGCTCCATGCTGAGTCTGCTTTGAGATTCTCTCTCCCTCTCTCTCTGCCCCTCCTGCTCGTCTTCTCGCTCAATCGCTCTTTCTAAAATTAATAAATCTTTAAAAAAAACGCTTCTAATAAAAATAATTCAAACAACAACAAAATATAATGAAGCTTCATTTAAGGTTTGTTTTTAACTCCATCTGAATTACTATTTGCTCATAGATTTACATGACTTGATATGACCTTAGAGATCTTTTAGTCATAGATTTAGACAATGTATTTGTTGAAAAAGAACCTTAGTCATCTAGGAATGCAATGTAATATATTAAGAACATAAGTCTTGATGTTGGATTTCCTCCTTCAAATCCCTACTGTGTCATTTGTGGTTAATATTAGGATGAACTTGAATTATTTATTCTATGTCTCACTGTCTTCATAATAGTAGTACCTACCACATAAAGTTATTGTGAAGGTTAAGCAGCACAGTATATAAATAAAAGCCTTAGTATAGCACTGCAGTTTTAGGGGAATCCCCAGAAGACCACCCTCTCTTACACCAATTCTAAGTTTGATGGTTTCCCTAACCTATTCTCAGATTCAATAAGTCACTAGAAGGACTCATAGAACTCACTGACAACTGTGATACTGGTGCCTACAGTTTATTGCAGAGAAAGAATGAAGATTAAAATCGGCCAATGGAAGAGATGCATAGGGCACAGAGTATAGGAGTGGTCCACAACATGGACTATGAAGTCATGGACATCATTCTGTCTTTCCAGCCACGGTGTACAACACTGCAGAGTTTTAACAACCAGAGAAGCTCACCCAAATCTTTGCTGTCCACAGTTTTTGTTGGTGCTGTTTACATACTGTCTACATACCTGAGCTTTAGTCTCTGTTTCCTCCTGGACATCAGACTAATACCTATAGTTATCACTTCCTCTGGAAGTTGTAACTGATGATACTGAAATGCCCAAAGTCCCCATCATAAATCACATTATTAAATTGTTCAGTGGCCGAAGTTCTCAGGCAAACAAAGACTCTTATCAAGCAGGACATTCAAAGGCCTAGAGATCACCTCTTAGTAATTGACATCTAGGCCAGATCTCTTGGGTAGAGAAGCTTCTTCACTAGCCACCCCCTAGCCTTTGGCCTGTGCTCTCCTACAGCAAAACAGTCATATTTGTTGGGCTATCTATACTTCGTATAGCATTTATGTGATGGTCATAGCAATAGCAACATTATCAAATATACCCAATATTTGGAGGAGCTAGTGTGGAGTAGGGATAAATAAATAAATAAATAGTTAATCTGACTTCTAAAGGCATTTCATACATTTTCATATTCTTCTACTAATTTTGTTACTCATTTACTCCCATGATTTACTGCTAGTTGTAATTTGTGGTAAACTTATAACTTGATAAACTTAGCATAGAAATCAACTGATGGCTAGCTAAATGTAGTTTTTCCTCAGGCCATTCTTTTTCTATCAGCATTGTATTCTGAGAAGGCTTTAACCCAATCTCCTGATACATTTGATTATCACCATTATTTGATTTTTAGACTTTTTTGTATAGATTGTATAGATCTTCCCAACAATGTCATTGTTACATGTTGGTTACAATTGTAGTATGTTCATAATACATTTCAGTTTCATTAAAGAACAGATTAGTCAGAATTGCAGAGGAATTTGCCTCCTCAACAGAATTAACTGTTACCCATATACAATTGTATTAGTTACAGTTGGCCCATTATTCTGTTATTTCTGGGTTCCAAGTCAGTTTGGAACAAAGCAATTCACATCTCCGTTCACAAGCTTATACTAAGACTGGTTCCCAATGTGTGTTGTATACTGTAGGACTTACCAGCCTCCTGCAGGGAGGACACAAGATGTATTCAGATTAGTTGCTGCCTCTATTAGGTTATACCAAAGGGTATATCTATTTTGATCAGTCATGGGGGTAAGAGCAGTCATACACAGTGCATCGATGTATATTACAGGTGCCCCAGAAGAACTTCCATAGGTTTGGAGGTCCATAAAATCCCCTTAGGTGTGCCCCTTGAGCCTTAATATCTAAGATGGAGGACCATTGTCCCATGGCTACTATAGCCTCCATCTATATTAAAACAGTTCAGAGGCCCTTTTAGGTCAGAGTACAGTTCTTCTGCAATGTTTGAGAACGTTTCTTGAGTCTGCCTGACCCATTTCACTATAACCCCATTATCTTCATCGGCTGATTCTCCGCCCTTGCTTTTTCCTCCTGGAGGAGAACTCCCTCTCATCTGCTTATTCTAGTTAGTAGATCTTCTTCTGAATGTCAGTCCTCATTAAAAGCAAATTCATCTTCTCCTACAATGACTAGACCAGTACCAGTATCCTCTAAAGTCCTTTTTTGTGTGCCCGTGTTGTTTAATCCACCATGTGTTTTATTATCATTGTGTACTAATAGAGTACAGTTAGGATACATCTTTTTTACTCTAAAGTGTTGGGTCCTTGTACTAGGATTAGATTGCACCGAGATGTAATTTAGAGTGTACTATAAAGCCTCTCATAGGTCTTCCTCCTTGTCTCAGGATGGATAAAAAACCCACAAAAGTAAGGATGATAGGAGTTTCTGCATAGTATACTGTGGCATGTTGGACATGCCACTGCTGTGTTTTCTTCATTATCAACAGGGACCTTTTTAAGCATTTGGTCATCAAGTTATTTAGTGATCAGTTTGCCAGAAGTTATATACCACATGGTCTATTAGCCCAATAGGACCAGTACCCAGAGATTCTTTCCAAGTGGTATCCTTTATAGTAGATACAGCCTGAAAAATAAGAGTTGAAGGATACTGACACTTGAGAGTCCTGTTCACAGGGCTATTGTACAAAGAATTTGTCTAGTTTCTTTTCTATACTATTTGAAATTAACTTGTGTGGTTTAGAGCATTCTCATTGGTTCCTACTTAACCTGTCCAATCACTATTGCCCTTAAAATGGCTTTATAAGCCTTTGGTTTTATAGTATTAAGTAGGAGAAACTTTCCTCAGCCAAACATAATAAATAGTCTTTCTAATACTTTCAGGTAAAGGAGATGCAACTTACTTTACGTAAAGTCTGTTCAAACACTCCCATTGTCATCTAAATGTTTTACTTAATGATATTAACCTTTACATTTCTATATCCCCTTAATCTGAATGTAGCCTCCATTAGATTTATATCCTTAGTGCATGGGGCTTCCATAGCAAGGAATCCCAGAAACATCTTTTCTCTTCCCTATTTTACCCACTTAATGTGCCTCTGATCTTTGGATTCCAGCTGGGTTTTGGCAGGGGACTCATGGATTCTCATCTGTAATCTTGTTTAGATTGTGGAAATGTTAGCTCAGAAAATTTGAAGTTCCTCATAGTCATCTTCCCCTTTCCTGGTTTTTAAGGTAATCTTAAGCTAGAGTGAATAAAGAAGATTTACTTAGGGCTCTTTAATGTAGCAGTTAACTCCTGTCAGTTCTCCCAAACTCTGAGAGTGCTGCAGTAAGATCTTTGTTTTGACATCCATCAGTCATCCCATTTCTTAACAACTATTGAAAGATTCTCACTCAGCTGGGATGAGTCTCTTGACTCTTGCCTTTTTCCTCCCTATTCTCTTAAAAATCTTTATTATCTGTTATTTCAGCATAATTTCCCCCTACGGAGGTAGATCTGTGACTAGTGGCTTTAACTGGATCTGGCCAAAACCCAAGCTTGGCTCAGCATCAGGCTTTGCCCCAACACTGTCCCTTAACTTTTCTCTTTAGCTCTTAGAGATAACAGTATTTAAGAGATTGTATAGTTCATTTTTTAAATTTTTCATTTTTTTATATATCTAGTGAGCTAACCCCTTAGGATTTGGATCCACCATTTCTAAATTGCATTGGTAACTTGTCTCTCTAGTAACTGATCACAGTACAGTTACAGTTCCATACCATGGAACTGCCACACAGAAATAAAGGGTTTGTCATCTACCCTCTCATTCTTTTTCTTCCCAAACCACACTGTTCAGCTGGTTAGCATCTATTTTGCTGATACCAACTACAGTGGGTTTGGCCATCTGTACATTTTGAGAGAACAGTCTCCACAAGACTGCTCTCATTTCTGACACCATTGCAAGTTCAGGGGTTTCCCAAAACCACCCTCAGGTTTGATAATTTGCCAGAAAGACTCAGAGAGCTGACTGAAAACTGGTATACTCACACCCACAGCTTGTTACAGAGAAAGGATACACATTTAAATCAGTCAAGGGAAGAGTCCTAGGGTACAAAGTCCAGTAGGAGTTCAAACATGAAGCTCTTGGTCATCTTCTCCTATTGAGTTATCAACAGTATTACCCTTTTCCAACCATATGTATGACACTATATAGATTAATGCCAACCAGGAAAACTCAATCAAACCTTTTGTGTTCATTGTTTTTATTGGGGCTTGATCACATACTATCCACATGACTGACCTTTAGTCTTTAGCTCCTCCCAGGGGATCAGACTCATACCTTTAGTTATCACTTCTGTGGAGGTCACAGCTGATACTGCGTGGCCCAGAATTCCCATCATAAATCAGATAGGTTAGACTGTCCTTTGGACAAAGCCTCTAGGCAAATAGACATGCCTGTTAGGACATTCCAGAGGCCTAGAGATCCCCTCCCAGTAGCCCAGGGCAGAGGCCAGACTCCTCTTTGGATTAGGTTAATTCTTTACTGTACAAGCATATATCATATGTAAAAGCCTTTTGTCATGGTGTTATTATCATTATTCAGTTTAGTATCCTCCCTTTCCAGCAAAAATGCGGAAGATCTAGGGTAATTATGTTAGCTGATTTCTTTACATTTATTTTCAGTTTAGTTAGCACAACTAGAAATTGGAACCCCAAACTCCTATCTCCAACAAGTTGATGCTTTTTCTTCTATAGTAGAACATATATACCCTACCAGTTATTGAATCTTACTGAGAAAAATCATGGGAATAGCATTTGTATTTTTCAGTCAGCTTAGTTTCAGGACTTAGAAGGAAAACAATAGTCATTTCACTTTTTTGGGAAGATTTTATTTATTGTATTAGAGCATGCAAGGAGAGGGGAGAGGCAGAGAGAGAAGATCTCAAGCCGACTCTGTTCTGAGCACAGAGCCCAGCTTGGGGCTCAGTCTTATGACCCTGAGATCATGACCTAAGCTGAAATCAAGAGTCAGATGCTCAATCAACTGAGCCACCTAGGTGTCCTGAACAGATAATTTAAGGCCTTGCAGGTATAACCAAGAGTATACTGAAAACTTTTAGTCAGGAAATCCAGAGAGTAAGGAGAGAGACGAATATGCAGGTAGAAAATGAACCAATCAGGGGCACCTGGGTGGCTCAGTTGGTTAAGTGGCTGCCTTCGGCTCAGGTCATAATCCTGGAGTCCCTGAATGGAGTACCACATCTGGCTCCCTGCTCAGCAGGGAGCCTGCTTCTCTCCCTCTGACCTCTCCCCTCTCATTCTCTCTCTCTCTCTCTCTCTTTCTCTCTCTCATTCTCACTCTCTCTCAAATTTAAATAAAATCTTAAAAAAAAAAAAAAGAAAAAATGAACCAGTCAATGATATAACAAAATTTATAAAAATGAGAGAAGTAGAAAAGCTGTACCTAGCTTGGCAAGGGAGAGAAGAAAAAGCTATACAGAGAGTGATCCTTGATATTATTTAAAATTTTTTTAAGATTATTTATTTATTTGACACAGAGAGAGAGAGAGAGATCACAAGTAGGCAGAGATGCAGGCAGAGAAAGCAGGCTCCCTGCTGAGCAGAGAGCCCGATGCAGGCCTCGATCCCAGGACCCTGAGATCATGACCTGAGACGAAAGCAGAGGCTTTAACCCACTGAGCCACCCAGGCGCCCCTTTGATATGATTTTAAATGCTGAATTGCCGACTTCTGATTAGAAAAGGATATAGAAGTCATTTTGTGAGAAAAGAAGTTCTGATTGGTATATCCCAAGAATTTATACCAAGCTGGAATGTAATTTGTAGTAATTGTGATGGAGTGGCAGAAAATGAAGTACGGAAGAGCAAACATAGAACAGACCATAAATAGTCTTGTGTTACAACAAAGATTTTGGACATTTCCTCCTGTCATTGAATTACAACATGTGGATTGAACAGTCACTTTTCTATTTTTAAGGTAGATTACTGTAGCAGCAGCGTAAAGTGATGAGAAAGAGACTAGGAGTTTGTCATTTATTGTGTTTAAATAATCTAAGTGAGACTTGGATAAATGTACCTGGTGGAACACATGTTTATCTTCATTCCTCCAAAATTGCACCAAAATAACAATAAAAGTTAAAAAGGACAGAGAGGGTACCTGGGTGGCTCAGTGGGTTAAAGCCTCTGCTTTTGGCTCAGGTCATGATCTCAAGGTCTGGGATCAAGCCCCACAAGGGACTCACTGCTCAGCAGGGAACCTGCTTCCTCCTCTCTCTCTGTTTGCCTCTCCGCCTACTTGTGGTCTCTCTCTGTGTCAAATAAATAAATAAAATCTTTAAAAAGGACAGAGAGAACAGGAGGCAACAGTAATAAGATATTAATAGTTTTAGAATATGGAATGGATGAGAAGCAGTGACCCACTTAATGAGTTTCAAGAAAATTGAAACATAAATTTCAGCAGAGAATGCTGGCAGATCCCAGAAGGTTTCAGAATTGGAGTACCCTATGCTTTGCATAGTAGAAATAATTGATGGGGCTGAAATTGGAGGGGTTAATTGACAGGTGATATGAAGAGAAGTAGCCTCTCAGGACCTTCCCCATATTCCCAGCCAGGCAGCCAACCCTTCTCACCTTATGGGAAATGGGGGGTACATTCTCTCAAGAATCTGACCACCAGAGGTTTTGGTTTCAAGGACACTTGCATCAGTATTTCTGGTATGAGTGACACGAGAGGACTACATGATAATCCTTTTACTAAGTGGTGCAACTTTTTTATTTTCCTTTAGCTCTTTTTTCTTCTTTCTGCACTTTGAATATTGCTAGCCAAAACGCCTAGGGAAATGATTAGAGAATTGTCTTCTCGGGGAAAGTGAAGGTCCCCAGAAAAAAAAAAGTAACAAATACTGTTAAGGATCCTCCAACAGAATGGTTAAATTTCCACCCATTCACCGGAAATCCTACTAAAATCACAGCAAACCTGCAGTGATAACTCCCTAAACTAAGGTCACTCAGTCATCTGAGGTTCACCAGTCATCTGAGGTCTGATCATAGTTTTAAAGTTGTGCACATATAGTATATACTAACCTAATGAGATTTATGGTTAACTTTTTGCCTGAATGAGGGCAACAATTATGCAGGTAAATGTATTCAGTGTAGGCACAGGACCGGATACGGTTATTGATTAACTATGAATGAATGACACTTTAATGTGGTTATGTATTGAAAGGAATTTCTTGTTTTCAGTGTTAAACCTCTTCTTTCAAAATAGTGTTTTTAATATACCAATATTTCTAAAATCATATGAAAAAAGAAATGAACTAGTATTCCAAATACCTTAATTTTTTTCCAGGTTTGAGTACCATTGACATGTAGTTCTAAATTTTTTCTAATTCATAATTTTGGGTTTTGCTTTCCATGTTTGTGGACTGTGATCAAATTGAGCAGGATATGCTTAAGGAGTCATAAATTTAAGATGTGCAGTAAATAAAATTGGGAAGAAGCTAACAAAGCAATTATGTATCAAACCCCAGAGGTATTTCTTCTTTTATCTATTACTTTGTTACTCCTGACTTCAGTGTGCCCAGTGTATCCAAGTTCTAGATATATAAGTACCAAGTTACATTGTTTCTTTCTTAAGACATTAAAAGAACTCATTTGATATTAGAATCAGGAAAGTTGAGGAAAAAGAAGCAAAAAATAATTAGGATTTTAAGGCACCAGCCACAGTTAATGTTGAAAACAGTTTACTTTTAACATTTGAAATCATCAGAAGCAATTTAAAAGTATTTAAAAGAAACTATTTTTTATACAAGTGTGGGTTTTTCCATTTTAAAATCTTATTTTTATTTAGATTTAGATCAGGGGGGTATTATATATTACTGAATTTGCACAGTTCTTTCTGCTTTTTTCCTCCTTTTCTAATCCTAATCCATGATCTATCTCACTTTTTTTTGCGTATGTTTTAGGTTGTTACATTTCAGTGTTTTAACCAAAAATAGTTAGTTGCAATTAACTAGAATTTGTTTTTCAGAATAGTTAATTTTTCTCTGTAAGGGTATTCATATTTGGTAGACCTTTTTGTTTTTGCCCTTTTCTCAAGCCACAGTGAGTTACTATTCTCAGAATATAATTTATGAAAAATCTGTATACTAAAATTATTTTGGAATCATTTACTTGATTATTTGATCTTTCCATTACAGGTATTTCCCATATCTATTCATCTTTTATGTTATGTTTGGAATTGCTACAGATTTTCATTTTGTTGCTCTTATAATTTGAAGCAGCCAAAATCAGCTAGCCTTGTAAAATAAAGATGGGAGAATGTTAATTCTATTTTCTTCCTGTCCAGAATTGTGGTTTCCATGTCTACCATGTGTTCTAATTTTAGAAGTTTTTTTCAGCTTTTTGGGGAAAAATGTCTGCCTTGTTGAGCAGTCTAAAAATGCTTACTTATTAGTAGGTTCTCTTTTAATGTATACTTTTTCTTTTAATAGATAAATGGTTATAAATAAAGTGAAGCAGCATCATACATGTGTTGCATGATAATTTCATTCATTCAATAAATATTCTTTGCCATTTGCTGTGTGCTAAGCATTATGCAAGTACTGTGAATCTAACAGTATGATCCTTGCTGTCTGACACAGTTATTTAACTGCAACTGTGAAGAGTTCTATGAAAAATATAGATTGGGGTGCCTGGTTGGCTCATTTGGTGGATCACATGATTCTTAATATAGGGGTTGTGAGTTCAAGCCCCATATTGGGTATAAAGCTTACCTAAAAATAAATTACATAGATATCTCTTCTGATACTGTTTTAAAGTATGTATATTTACCTTTTGAAAACATGACTTGTATTATGTTTTTATTATTTCATTGCATGTAATAAATAGTACTAGTAACATAACATTATTTAATTTTTGAAGGCTTACTAAGTCCCAGGCATTTTTTTCAGTGTTTTGCATCTTTCATTTGAGGTTAGATACTTTTATTATCCCTGTTTTGCAGATGAGCAAACTGAGACGTATAGTTATGTAACATAGTGAGGTCAGAAGCAACTGTGTACTGGAAAGTTTGAATAACTAACTGTAAATTACATAAGGTTAAAAGTGAAAATTATCTCTTATTCTCTTCTGTGTATTTCCCATAGGTATCTTTCGTTAACCAGTTGTTATATGTCTTTTTAGATTTTCCTACCCCACTTTTCTTCTTCCCTTCTTGGTAAACGTACATTTTTTTCAAAAGATCTTGTTTTAAAGCTAGAGAATTATTATACATGTGAGTGAAATGTGATTTTGATATCATAAGGTAATAAAGTTGAAGTGGATATATGAACCATGAAAGGTACCTATCAAACCATTGTAATATTTTGTTAACTGGGTAAGCTCAAAGATGGTTGTGGTAACCTTGGAGCTCAACCGGGGATTTCCAGGAATAGGATGATTTGCAAGGTCTTTTCTCTTCTTCAGGGAAGGGTTAGAGGTAAAACATATCGAAGTAATTCACTTTCAAAGTGAAAAAAGGAGATCTTACTTTTTTTGATTGAATAAATAATTACAAATTTAGAAATATCTTTATCATTTGAAATGTCTCTGTCTCCCACTTTTTAGTGAGTAAAGCCAGGAAATCTCTGGTATTCTGACATATGTTGTGTTTGCAGACAAATGTTGTCTTCTGTTTTGTCATCTGTGAAGTAGTGGTTAGGAATATGTATGTAGTGGTGGTATGTATGGTTTGGATAAAATCTTTTACTATGATATAGCACTGCTATGTACTACAATATATAGATTGTGTAAATCTGATACTGTTGCAATTTTAAATGTGAGATAAATGGTTTTTAAGCCTAGTTTTTCCTCTTCTCATTGAAGTACAAGGAGTCCTTATTTAAATGTAGCATATTTGAAGAACATATGAGTAATTTTGGAGTACCAGATGAGTTTTATTTTAGAAAATAGTGATGCATGTAGCCTGCTATTTCTGCTAAATTATGGTTTTATTGGGTTTTCAATCAGCTAGTCTTGAAACTTTGTCATTGTGTACTCCGGATAAAACTGGGTCTGCTTGCCTCTTAACACTGTACCCATATCATTATTTAAAATAAGTGCACATGAGCATAGACTATATTTTTGAGTAAGTAATTGGAGAAGTTATGACAGAATACTGAACAAAACTACAAAATCTTTACCTATCTTTCTCCCAAACCAAGATCTACTCTCACACAGCTGTTCCTCAAAAAAATCTTTTTTGCCTGTTCCATACCTTTGGTCTTTTTTACCTATTCCACAAACTGCCTGAATCTTTCTTTTCCAGGAGTACTGTTCTGTGTTCTTTCTTGTTTGTATCAACTTAGGCTCCATTAGTTCCAAATCATGGTTGTGGTGGTGGTTACATGACGATACACATAGGATATAGTTGAATCTATTCTGTGTACCTATGCACACACATGCACATACAGATATGAGTACGTGTAAAACTAGTGAAATGGGATTTGCAGTTTGAAACAATATCAATTTCTTGGTTTGACACTGTCCTATAGCTATACAGATGTAACTGTTAGGGGACCCTGGGCGACTATGTACTTTTTTTTTTTTTTTTTCATTTTCCTGTGAATGTGTAATTATTTCAAAATAAAAGGAAAAAATAGGTCAGTGGGATGAGAACACATGTTAGAGAAATTAGAGAAACACTTCCTTTTTCATTTGTTTTTTAAACATTTCCACCCTCAACAAAGTGTTGAAAGGCATTTTCTTTTCATTAAAGTAGATTAAAATTTTAAAAATAGATATAAAGATTATTGATTAACACAAACAGCTAAGAGATTAGGAAGTAATAAAAATTATGGAATAAACTAAAGAAAATTCAAATAAAAATACTCTGGATAAAGATGAAAAAAGTAAATGTAAAAGATTACTAAACTAGTTATTTTTAAACTAGAGGAAAAGTGAAATATACAAATTTATGTAAAAGTCAATGTTCAACATGCTAAGTTGTAATAAAATACAATTAAATTCAGAAAGCTAAAAAAAATACACAAAATGAAAAAATTAGTTTAAATGAAGAAATGGGGATGCCTGGGTGGCTCAGTCAGTTAAGTGGCTGCCTTTGGCTCAGGTCATGATCCCAGGGTCCTGGGATTGAGTCCTGCATCAGGCTCCATGCTCAGCAGGTTGCCTGCTTCTCCCTGCTGTTCCCCCTGCTTACACTCTCTATATTCTTGTTCTCTCTCTAGCAAATAAATAAATAAAATATTTTTAAAAAATAAATAAAATGAAGAAATGGTTATTGGAGCACTTGGGTGGCTCAGTTGGTTAAGTATGTGACTCTTGATTTCAGCTCAGGTCATGATCTCAGGTTCTTCAGATTGAGACCCACATTGGTCTCCACGCTCAGTGGAAGGTCTGCTTGAGATTCTCTCCTTCCCTCTCCTTCTGCCCCTCCCCCAACTCATGTTCCCTCTCCCTCTCTAAAATAAAATAAATCTTTTTAAAAAATGAAGAAATGGTTAATAATAAGAAAGATCCAGGGGCACCTGGGAGGCTCAGTCAGTTAAACATCTGCCTTCAGCTCGGGTCGTGATCTCAAGGTTCTGGGATCAAGCTCCATGTCCAGCTCCCTGCTTGGTGGGAGTCTGCTTCTCTCTCTCCTTCTGCCTCTCCTCACTACTTGTGCTCTCTCTGTCTCACTGTCTCTAAAATAAATAAATAATAAATAAATAAAATCTTTTTTTAAAAAAGATCCAGCTAGTTAGATATAGTAGCTAATATAATCAGAAATTTTAAAGTTAAATGGAGAAAAGATGTCAAAACAATAAAAAGACATGAATAGTTTTAGGGCAGGGAAATTAAAAATGTAGAATTTCACTGGCATAAAAGAAAATAAAAGGCTGGTGACCACCAGACTTAATGACATGAGGGAAGTCCTCCGTTGTTGGAACAGGTGATTCATAATCATCTTCTCTAAGCCATTTTTTGCAGTCCTGGTTGTGTGTAACTGATTATATTATACTTTATAATTAATTATATTTATGTGTATAGTTAAGCGCCTGATTACTATAAAATATTAATTAGGTAATGGATTTAGAAATAATTCCTAATATTCTTTGGTTCCCAAAAGGAGAACAGTCAATTATTATGACTATATTTTCCAAGTGAGAATCTAATTTGTCACCCGCTTTGCTTAAATTCCTTCGGAGTTTTCTCACTAATCTTATTAGGAAGAAGATCAAATTTACCAAATTATAGGACTTTTAAATGATTTTGCCCCTCTAGCTTTAGGAACTACCCAGACACCCCTGCCCCATTGTTCTTCATAGCTCATCCTTGTAATTTCCTTTAAGTTCTAAAAAAAAAATAGCATATTTTCTTCTGCTTCATGCCTTTGCACATACTGTTTTCTCTGCTTAGAACATTTTACTATTTAACTCGATTCATGGTTTAAATTGAGGAAAGTACTTAGTAAATTTTCCTAATTTCATTTATCACAGATATAATTTTATGTATTTTATGTGATTATTTGGTGAATGTCACCTTTTCCTACTAGAGTCTATGTCCAATGAAGACAGGGTCATGCTTGTTTTTGTTTAGTATTGTAAATTCTCTCTTCCATTAATGGAACTCTGAATTAGAGTTACTATAGACTTCATCACACTTTCCTCTCCTTATCCACATCTTTTTCCATTGTTTTGCTGCTTTTTCTCTACACTGTATTCCCTCTGATCTGACTTCCAGTTTACTTATTCTTTTCAGTGGTATTTAATAAGCTTTTATCCATCCATTGTTTTTTCAAAAATTTTCAGTAAATCTGCTTTTTTATACTTAAAAGTTCTGATTCTTTTCCAATTCTGCTTGCCTTTTATTTTTTTATTTTTATTTTTTTTCTGCTTGCCTTTAAAAAAATTGTTTCCTACACATATTTCTAAATTTGTCTTTCATTTGTTTAAAGATAATAGTACTCAGTTACTCTGTGTTAACTTGTGTCCATTAATTATCATGTCTAAAGTTTTTCCCATTTGTCTCTGCTGGTTCTCAGTAATGTTACCTTCTTTTCTTTTCTTTCTTTTTTTTTTTTAATTTAAATTCAATTTAGTTAGCATGTGCAATGTTACCTTATTTTCTTGTATTCAGTTAGCTTTTTACCCTTAACACCACTTTCCCCTTTTCCAGGCTGAGATGGTTGAGGGAGTTCTGTGAGGATATTTTGATGCCTAGAATGAAGGTAGCTTTCTCCAGAGAGGATTTGCCATTTAGTCTGCTCTATATTTGGGCTGGCACTGTCATGATGGTCTTAGATGTTTTCAAATTTAAAGTTTGAAGTTTTTTTGTATTGCTAAGGTGATGTGAATGAATCCATATGAGGGCTGATTTGTAGTTACAATTTCCAAGGAATTTTTTTTTTAACTATATTTGCTTAGTACCAACCTCGTTTTCTTTGCAGACTCAAGGAGTGAAATGAGGAAATTTATTCTTATCTCAAGATACAGTTAGTTACCTCTTAATATTTCCAGGTTTCGGAGGGGTGAGTCTCTTGTTAGCCTTCTTGCTTTGAGCAGACTATGGCTTTTTGTGTTTGATATTTTTCCCTAGAATCTCAAGTTTGTTTCCATTCAACAGATGCTCTTTGGGTAAAAGTTCCTATTTTTTAATATGAAGATTAGAAGTAAGTGAGAATGTTTTCTGGGAATTGCAGACACAAAATTAGTGTTGTTCTGGTTTAATACATATATTGGAATTATTCACATGAAGAGTATAATAGGTTGTGAGTTTTAAACGGATTCGCTTATATAGAAACCTTCAATAAATTCATGGCATATGTTGGTACCATTGCTACGCAAAACTTACTTGACTTTGAAAAGTAAAAAGTTTTGAAACAATTGTTGGTGTATTTGTGGGAATTTTGGGGGGATATCTGTTAATCATAAGTGAAATGGTGGGATAATTTTCAAGTTAGTGTATCAGGTTAGATAATAAGGTTTTAAAATATGTGGAAAAGAAACATAAAGAATTTATTGCAGAAAAGATTAAGTGATATTCATTTGTGACATTCCATTGAAACAAATGGAGAAACCCTTTCAGATATATAATAAAAATCTTTTTATTCTTTTTGCATGTTTTTATTTTATTTTAAAAAAGATTTTATTTATTTATTTGAGAGAGAGCATGAGAGGGAAGAAGGTCAGAGAGAGAAGGAGACTCCCCATGGAGCTGGGAGCCCGACATGGGACTCTATCCCAGGACTCTGGGATCATGACCTGAGCCGAAGGCAGTCGCTTAACCAACTGAGTCACCCAGGCATCTCTTGCATGATTTTAAAGTAGAAATTTTTATTGACATTGTAGGATGTTTATAACATAGAAGTAATAAGTGCTTTCCTTGTTAGTTATAAGCAGACTCCTTTTTTTTCTTCTTTTGGGAGGCAAAATGTTAAGGGTTCTTAAACCCTGCCTTTTTTAAAAAAAATATTTTATTTATTTGTCAGAGGTAGCATGTGAGTGAGCACAAGCAGGAGCGCAGGCAGAGGGAGAAGCAGGCTCCCTGCTGAGCAAGGAGCCCGATGCGGGACTCGATCCCAGGACCCTGGGACCATGACCTGAGCCGAAAGCAAATGCTTCCCAGACCCTGCATTTTTAAATAATATATTTATTTAGAGACTATTTACCTTCAGTTCTTACCACCTGAAATTTGTGAATTATTCTTTTAGTGAATTTAGGATATTACTAAATTTATTACCTTTCCCTTGTACCTACCAAATGCTGTATTCTCTTCATACTTAATTGCTTATGCTTAGCACTTCCAGGAAATACTGTATGTTTTTAAATATCTCTGTTCTTTTGTTCATGCTTTTCCTCACCTGTAAAACCTTTCACCTATTTCTGCTTATTAGATCCCTATAAATCTGGAGTAACTTATACACCTCCATTTCAAGAATTCCATCAGTTGCAGTCAGAGAATCCTCTTTGTAAGTAAAACTTATAAAAATATTCAGCATTTACATGAGCCCTTGAGCTATAGTTATTGCTGTATATACCTGCCTTTCCAAGCACTTTGAGAACAGAAATTGGTGATATTTATTAATATTTTTTATTTCCCTTTCCCCAAGTATTAGAGCATACTATCTTGAACATCATTAACATATAGTATATGACAACACAAAAACATTGTTGATAACTTTTTGCTCCATACCAGACATTGTGTAAATCACCTTTTATCATTTCATTGAATCTTTACAACATCCTTATCATGTACATTTTGTGGATGAGGTAATTGAAATTTATGATGTAAGCACCTTGCCTATGGATTTGCAGTTTTTGAGTGGCAGACCTGGGATTAAAGCCATGGCTATTCTGACCGAAGGTCCTTGTCTTTAACCCAGTAAACTTCCTAGAATTGAATCATACCTATGGATTACACAAAGCTTCCTGTTACTCATGTTGTAAACTCTGGGCCAGTCTCAGTCTACACAACTAGTACATCTCCATAGTTTCATGATCTGTGCAGATGACACTTACAAATTCTCATGGGTAACTCAGTGGTACCTGCTTAGGGTATGTCTCTTGGTCAAATGTGGAGACTTTTTGGTACCTTGATGATACTTGAATGTTTTCTTAACATTGTTATCATTGGTAAGCAGTATTTGGATTTCTTTGCTTAAAAAATGGATAATACTTAGTAAGTTTTATTTTATTTTGTTTTTTATTTTATTTATTTATTTTTTTAAGATTTTATTTATTTATTTGACAGAGAGAGATCACAAGTAGGCAGAGAGGCAGGCAGAGAGAGAGGAGGAAGCAGGCTCCCCGCTGAACAGGGAGCCCGATGCAGGCTTTGATCCCAGGACCCTGAGATCATGACCTGAGCCGAAGGCAGAGGCTTTAAACCACTAAGCCACCCAGGCGCCCCAATACTTAGTAAGTTTTAGATCTTAACTTTATTTTTGATAAAACTTGAAATATTTGTTTTTAATATACTAATTTCAGGATAAATGCCTTTGGCTTAGATTAACAAGTATGGTTTCCTTATTGAAATTTATTTCTTTTTCTTTTTTTTAACAAGAAAAAGTTTGAAGGTGACAAGAATCCGGGCTTTATTATAGGTTAAAGAATAGAATGTTTTTTTGTTTCCATCCCCTGACTAAATATATAAGTGGAAGAAAAATTGCATGGCGCTGTTTCTGGGTTTTACTATTCCTTAGTACTTGCTTTTGCTGCTTTATGCCTTGAGGAGCTGAGAATTGTGATATGGTATTGTCCATTTATGAAATGTATTTTCTCTCTTCAGTTGTACATTTTAGCCACTCCACCAATAGCAGCTGTGCTGAAAAAATGGAGGTTCCTGATTTAAATTTAGTAATTTTCATTTGTATATTAATTATAGGCAGGGTAAGTTTTGGGGTTGCCATACTTGAACAAGGCCTTTTGGGATCTCACTAAGGTTAATGTTATACTGAGATAGGCAAGCAACCTCAGCTAACTACCAGTAAGTCTTATTTCTCATTTACAGTTATATAAGTCATTAATATTTTCTTAATATTGTTTCACATCAACACTGCTGACGGCCTTGAAACCTAAATCTGTGAGCGTGTGTATAATATTTCATTGTAGGACTTTTATTTAGCCTTATATTTAACATTTCGTTTTTATTCTTAGTACTTAAAAGGTAATAAAAATTGAATAAAATGTAATATTTCATATCAGTAAAAAAAGATGTGGAGTTGTACATATGGTTTTATACAATTTTTTTTTTGCAAAATAAGTGTAAAATAAGTGAGAAAAGCCAGTACATATATTTGTTTGTTTACACATCAAGGAACTTGACAAGACTACAAAAAAAAAAAAACCATTAATCATGGCTGCCTTCATGTGTGTGTTTCAATGGGGATTTTTGGGGAATAGATACAGGAATAGAAGAAAAGGGGTCAAAGGAACGGAATATTCTCTGTATATGTGTTTATGTATTTTGAGAACTATTTGAAAGTATAGTCTATTAAAAATCTTCAAGCTACTTGTTGACCTCTGTGCCTTTTTTTTTTTTTTTCTCTGTGCCTTTCTTTAGCTGCAGTGATCACAAGCCCCTGGGTTGGAGTCCCACACTGGACTCCCTGCTCAGCTGGGAATCTGCTTCTCCCTCTAACCTTCCCCTCCTGCGTGTGTGCTCTCTCTTATGCTCTCTCTCTCTCAAATAAGAATAAAATTTAAAAAAAAAAAAAAAGGGCACCTGGGTGGCTCAGTGGGTTAAAACCTCTGCCTTCAGCTCAGGTCCTGGGATCGAGGCCCGCATCGGGCTCCCTGCTCGGCAAGGAGCCCGCTTCTTCCTCTCTTTCTGCCTGCCTCTCTGCCTCCTTGTGATCTCTCTCTGTCAAATAAATAAATAAAATCTTTAAAAAAAAAAAAACAAACTTATTTCCTTTGTTTCTGATTGAATGTTCATATATGAAAAAAACTTAAATCAGGGATTGGACTTAAAAAGTTATATACTTGTATAAAATGTAATTTTTATTTTTTCCTTTTATTTCTATTTCATGGAATTATAAAAGTTTATTGAAAATGTCACCCACTGGAGCCAGCATTACTGTTGGCATGATGATATAGTTGGTGTGCCCTATCATGCAGAAACACCTGAATCCTGAAAATTCTGGACCTACCTCTTTTCCTCAAAACTGAAGTTCTCAGTAGCAGATGAACTTTAAATTAGTTTTTAAAATTGCATTTTAATTGAGTTAAATTATGAAGGAGAAGGGATAATATACTGTGACACTGAGTGATACTCTATGGTATTTAGAAATAGTAGCAAAATAGAAGGAAATACAAACAGACTTATTTATCACAAGATTTAATGCCTCCTTCATTTGATTTCTATTTTTCCTCTTCCATGGTTTGATTTTGGTTGTTTTTCAGCTACTCAGAGAAATTTTGTAAATAATATGTAATTTCACTTTTTAAAAATGGCATTTATTTCCTAATTATAAAGTAATATCCATTCTAGATTTTTGGAGGACAAAGTTGTAAAGAGTAGAGTAAGTCATCTTTAATATTTTGGAAGAAAAATAACTGTTATTAAGAGTTGGATCCATTTCCTTTTAGTTTACATGTACTTTTTTCTACCTCTTTTTTTTTTTTTTTTTAAGATTTTTTTATTTATTTGGGGGAGAGAGCACAGTGGGGGCAGCAGAGAGGGAGGGAGAGGGAAACTTTAGCAGACTTTCACGCTGAGCTCGGAGCCTGATGAGAGGTTTGATCCCAGGATCCTGAGAGCACGACCTGAGCCAGAACCAAGAGTTGGACACTTAAGTGACTGTGCCACCCAGGTGCCTCTCTGCCTCCTTTATGTAAAAGTAAATAGCTTTACCTTTATAAGTACTTGATTACAATTTCTGAAAAAATTACTGGATTTTTAAAAAACTTATATACAGTAAAATTCATTTTTCCCCCCACATACCGTTTTGTGAGTTTTGGCAAATTTACAGACTTATGTAAATAACACCCAATCAGGGGGCGCCTGGGTGGCTCAGTCATTGGGGTCTGCCTTCGGCTCGGGTCATGATCACAGGGTCCTGGGATCGAGCCCATCAGGCTCCTTGCTTGGCGGGGAGCCTGCTTCTCCCTCTCCAGCCCCCTGTGCTTGTGTTCCCTCTCTTGCTATCTCTCTCTGTCAAATAAATAAATAAATAAATAAATTCTTAAAAAAAAAATAATAACACCCAATCAGGATACAGAACGGTTCTCTTACTCTCAAAATTTCCTTGTGCTGCCCTTATAGTCAGTTTTGGTGTTTTTTTTTTCCTACTCCTGACTCTGGAAACCAGTGAACTGTTCTTCATTTATAGTTTTGCTTTTTTCAGAATATCATATAATATAAATGTAATTATATATAATTCTTTCAGGCTGGCTTCTTTCATTTAGCATAATGCTTTTGACATTCATCCATGCTACTTCATGTTAGGAGTTTGTTGCTTTTATTAATGAATATTCCATTGTATAGAATATACCATAGTTTGTTTATGCCTTCACCCATTGATAACTTTGGTTGTTTCTGGTTTGGGGGGATTGTGAATGATGCTCCTAAAACATTCATATGCACATTTTTGTGTGAATGTAAATTTTTGTTTCACTTGGACAAATACCTAAGAGGAAGATTGCTGGGTCATATGGTTAAGATGATGTTTAATTTCATAAATAACTGCCAAACTGTTGTCCAGAGTCCTCACTTCATGTTGAATTCTCCATGAAATGTTTGAGAGGTCCAGTTGCTATTTTCTTCGCTAGATGTTGTCAGAGTTGGGTTTTGGTGATTTTAGATATCCTCGCAAGCATGTAGTAGTGTTATCATTGTGGTTTAATTTGTTTTTCCTTTATGGTAATGGGTGTTGAGCTTTATTAATGAGCTAATTTACTGTCTATTTTCTTTGGAGAAGTCTCTGTAAATCATTTGCCCGTTACAAAATTTTTATTTTTTCAGTTTTGAGAGCTGTTTTCTTTAAAACAAAAAACAAAAAACAAAAAACTTTGGATATAAGTCCTTTTTCAGATATGCAACTTGCAAGTATTTTCTCCCAGTTTGCACCAACAGTTTTTGATTTTTGTGAAGTCCAGTTTATCAGGTTTTTGTTTTTTATTGATCAGAAATTTGGTGTCATACCTAAGAACTATGCTTAACTCATAGTCATGAATTTTTCCAGCTGTGTTTTCTTTTCTTTCTTTCGTTCTTTTTTTTTGTTAAGATTTTATTTATTTGTGGGGGGGGAACCAACATTGGTAAGGGGAGAGGGAGAAACAGACTCCCCACTGAGTTCTGAGCTCTACTCAGGGCTCTGTCCCAGGACTGCTGGGATCATGATCTGAGCCAAAGTCAGACGCTTAATGAACTGGCTGCCCAGGTACCCCATTCCTTTTTTTTTTTTTTTTTAAGATTTTATTTATTTATTTGACACAGAGAGAGATCACAACTAGGCAGAGAGGCAGCCAGAGAGAGAGGAGGAAGCAGGCTCTCTGCTGCTGAGCAGAGAGCCAGATGTGGGGCTCCATCCCAGGACCCTGAGATCATGACCTGAGCTGAAGGCAGAGGCTTTAACCCACTGAGCCATCCAGGTGCCTCTGCAATGTTTTTTTCTTAATTCTTCTACTACCTTCTCATCCTAAATATACATAAGTCTTTTTTTTAATTTATTTTATTTTTTGAGAGTAGGCTCCATGCCCAGCATGGAGCTCAGGGCAGGCTGACTGAGCCACCCAGGTGTCCCACACATCTTTTCTTTTTTTTTTTTTTTAAAAGATTTTATTTATTTGACGGAGAGAGACACAGTGAGAGAGGGAACACAAGAAGGGGGAGTGGGAGAGGGAGAAGCAGGCTTCCCACTGAGCAGGGACCCTGATGCTGGGCTCGATCCCAGGACCCTGGGATCATGACCTGAGCCGAAGGCAGACACTTAATGACTGAGCCACCCAGGTGCCCCTAATTTAATTTTTAATTTATTACTTTTTTACTGACATAGTTGACATGAAATTTATATTAGTTTCAGGTGCACAACATGGTGATCTGACAGTTATGCACATTATAAAATGCTTACCACAATAAGTGTAGTTAACATCTATCACCATACAAAGTTATTACAATTTTATTGACTGTATTCCCTACTGTACTTTTCATCCCTGTGACTTACTATTTTATAACTGGAAGTTTGTACCTTTTAATCCCCTTCACCTATTTTGTCCTTTGTGCCACCCCTTTTCCTCCAGCCACCACCAGTTCTCTTGATTTATGAATCTGTTTGTTTTTGTTTTGTGTTTTCGATTCCACAGAAAAGTGAAATAATACGGTATTTGTCTTTCTGATTTATTTCACTTAGCATAAGTTCCTCTAGGTTCATCCCGTGTTGTCAGGAATGGCAAGGTTTAGTCCTTTTTTATGGCTAAGTAATATTCCTGTGTGTGTGTGTGTGTGTGTGTGTGTGTGTGTGTGTACACACACACCACATTTTCTTTATCCATTCATTTATCATTTATCACTTACATAATTTTCATATCTTGGAAATTGTAAATGCTGCAAGACATAGGGATGCATATTTTTTTTGATGTGTTAGTGTTTCCTTTTTTTTTTTTTGAGGATGGGTGAAATAGTGGAATTACTGGATTGTATGATATTCTATTTTTAACTTTTTGAGAAACCTGCGTACTATTTTCCATAGTGGCCACACCAATTTATATGACCACATTCATATGGTCAGTTAATCTATGACAAAGGAGACAGGAATATACAATGGATACAGGATAGTCTCTTCAATAAAGTGATGTTGGAAAAAATGGGCAGCTACATGAAAAGAATGAAACTGGATCACTTTTTTACACCATACACAAAAATAAACTCAAAGTGTATTAAATACCTAAATGTAAGATCTAGAACCATAAAGCTCATAAAAGGAAACATAAGCAATACTCTCTTCAACATTGGCCATAGCGACCTTTTTTAGATATCTCTCCTCAGGCAAGGGAAACAAAAGCAAAAATAAACTACTGGGATTACATCAAACTGTGAGTCTTACTTCTTAATAAATAAGTTTAGTTGGGATTCTATTTCCTGATCACTCTCACTTTTCTTAATCTTATGTCTAAATAATCTTATATCTGGGCGCCTGGGTGGCTCAGTGGGTTAAAGCCTCTGCTTTCGGCTCAGGTCATGATCTCAGCATCCTGGGATCGAGGCCCGCATCGGGCTCTCTGCTCAGTAGGGAGCCTGTTTCCTCCTCTCCCTGTCTCTCTGCCTACTTGTAATCTCTCTCTCTGTGTCAAATAAATAAATAAAATCTTTTAAAAAAATAATAAATCTTATATCTAAGGTATATATATTAGAACAGGGTTTGGCAAACTTTTTCAGTATAGGGCTAGATAATATTATAGGTTTTGCTGGCTACATGGTCTCTGTTGCAACTATAGAGAACATGTAAAATGAAAAGGATTATGTTACAGTAAAAGTTTATTTACAGAAACAATCCTTGGACATTGATGCCTGGGCCCACCCCAAAGGTTCTGATTCAGGTGATCTGAAATGAGATTTTAGCATCAGGTTAAAAGCTATCCATGTGATTCTAATGTGCACTTATATTTGAAAACAACTGATTTAAAAGATATATTTTTTTTAAGATTTATTTGAGAGATAGAGTGAACACAAGCAGTGGGGGAGGAGCAGAGGGAGAAGCAGACTTCTGCTGAGCAGGGAACCCAATCCTGGTCTCCCAGGACCCTGAGATTATGACCAGAGCCAAAGGCGGATGCTTTACGGACTGAGCCACCCAGGTGCCCATAAAAGACACTTTGATGTAGAAATAAGTTAACAGAAACCTTGTGAATTTAAACATGATAGAAATGTTCAGTTTGTTCCAAAAATAGATAAGCCAAATGGATCTTTGAGGGTTATCCAGTACAAACTTAAATGGCCCGGTGTCTTTCCTTTATTGCCAAATCTGGCACTTCCTTTCAGTGCCTTCAGTCTTCCCTTCCTATTCAAGAAAACACAGAATTACAGCAGATTTTCATAAGATCTAGTTAACACTACACAGTTGCATTGCTGCATGAGACCATCCTTGTTCTAGGTTAATTATTGCACCAAAGCAAAAATTGGTTGATTTTAGACATGGTGGTGACATTGAATATCAGGCCGTAGAAAAGTGTCTGGGGATATTAGAAAATGCTGTGTTCCTTGAGCTAGTCAGTTGGTATTACATGTAATACAAACAAACAAAAATGTAATAATTTTCCTTTAACAATTTAATATATTTTATTTAAAATATAAAAACATTAATTCATTTCATAATCTGTTTATAAAGTATATATGTCAGTCTCCAGAATGCCAAATGCTTTCCTGTTATTTTGTAACTATGCTGGGAATTATCTTCCTTGCTAAACATAACACATTTTCTTTGAGAACTGCTCCTTTCTGCTTTCACTTTGGAGAACCTCAGTGGCTTACTTTTGTACTGCAGAACCTGCCCTCTCTATCTATACTTCATTATTGGATCAAGGATGAACACCTGCTCTATATAGTGCTAAACCCAGTAATAAGTAAATTTGGAGTAATATGACTGGCCCTTTTTAAGTAGGTACACATACAAAAGTTGTAGGTTTTAGTTTGTCTCTAAAGATAGAATGGAGCCTCAGCTGTATAAAGAAAATCAGCAATGAGAAAGATGAAAAGAATGGTTTGTTTTTTTTTAAGATTTTATTTATTTATTTGACCCAGAGAGAGATTATAAGTAGGCAGAGAGGCAGGCAGAGAGACAGGGAGAGGAGGAAGCAGGCTTCCTGCTGAGCAGAGAGCCCGATGCGGGCCTCGATCCCAGGACCCTGAGATCATGACCTGAGCCGAAAGCAGAGGCTTTAACCCACTGAGCCACCCAGGCGCCCAGAATGGTTGGTTTTTAACAACTTTCTAGGTGTAGGTATAACCTTGTGGGACCCAAATTTTTTCTTGCTTTTTGGTTTCTGAGATGCCTTTGTAATTTTATAATTCTGCTTTTATTCTCATGCTTTTTGTTGTTTGTAATAAAAATACTTTTTTGTGTCATTTATACTACACAAACTCATTCCTATTTTTCAAGTGATTGGCCAGAAGAAACAAACTGGTTCTTACAACATCTGTATCAAATAAGGAAAAAGTCATAATTCTTCGAAATGAAAACGGGTAATTACAGTCTTTTGAGTTCAGAAGAGCAAGAGAGAATTGAATGATTGATGGAATAGTCCAATTCTTCAGGACTCAGATCAGAGCTATCTCCTATCAAGATTATTATGTTAGGTCAGGTACCCTAATGCCACTCTTGGCACCTCTGTCTTATTGCAGTTGTCTCAGGGTATGGAAATTATTTTACTTTTATTTTTCCTATAGCCTCTTAAGAAAATATCATAATTATATTGCATGTGTTATGCACAGTAAGTTTTTTTTCCTAAAACAAAACCCCATCTCTTTAACTTTAGGTTTGCTTTCTGTATGTGGATACTTTTATCTTTTGAAAACAGTCCCAAACTAATCCCAGATTCTCTAGGTTCTCTTCTAACCCTCTATTTTCATGTATTCTCTTCTTTTCCACTATACTTACTCTGCTTTTTCACTTAAAATCTTACTGTCTTTTATGTAGGTGGTCAAGGAAAGACTGAGAAGTAGGTTAGGTCTGAATTGTTACTAGGAAGGTATAGAGGTTAGATGCCAGAGAACAGTTAGGCATTTAACTGTTTTTTTCCCTCATTTCATCATTCTCTGCAAATAGATACTATCATTATTTCATCATATGAGCCTAGCACAATGGTTGTCATTTGGTTAGGTATTCAGTAAATATCTTTTTGTTGTTTGATTTGGCATTCAAAATGTGTCCTTTATTTTTATTCTTATAGATGTATAATTCACATTCAGTAAAATTCACTTAAAATTATATAATTATAATTGGATGGATACATTTTGGCATAAAATGTTTTCATCACCCTAAAAAGTTCTCTCATGACCCTTGTAATCAGTCTACCTACCTGACCCCCAGATCATAACAGGCACNCATCGGGCTCTCTGCTCAGCAGGGAGCCTGCTTCCTCCTCTCTCCTCTCTCTCTGCCTGCCTCTCTGCCTACTTGTAATCTCTCTCTCTGTGTCAAATGAATAAATAAAATCTTTAAAAAAAATAAAATGTTTTCATCACCCTAAAAAGTTCTCTCATGACCCTTGTAATCAGTCTACCTACCTGACCCCCAGATCATAACAGGCACTTATATTTCTGTCCCTATCGCTTTGCCTTTTCCAAAATGTAATTCTACTTATATTTTGGAAAAGGCGAAACGATAGGGACAAAAAAATATATATACATGAAACCTTTTGTGTCTGGCTGCTTCCATTTAGTATATGCTTTTGAAATTTGTGTGTGTTTTTACACACACAAACATACATAATGTATCTGTAACAGCAGTTCATTCCTTTATATTGCTAAAAAGTATTCCAGTGTCTGGGTGCACCACAGTTTGTCCATTCACCAAATAATGGATATATTTGGGTTGTTTGCATTTTGGCTGTTGTAAGTAAAGTTGCTCTGAACATTCCAGCACAAGTCTGTGCATGGATGTATGTTCATTTCTCTTGGATACATACCTAGGAGTAGCATTGCTGGGTTGTATGAGTGCATGTTTAATTTTGCAACAAGTTGACAAACTGCCAAAAACTATAGTTGATGATGAGCATATTTTCATGCGTTTATTTGGTTTTAATGTGTCTTTTTTTTGGTAAAATGTCTGATTGAATCTTTGCTATTTTTGAAATATACTTTTTATTTCTTAGTAATTTAGAGTTGCAGGAAAGTTGCAAGTTAGAATAAAGAATTTTACCTTATACCCCTCACCCAGTTTCTCTCATTGTTAACATCTTAACTTACCATGATGTATTTGTCAAAATGAAGAAATGGCATTGATACATTACTGTTAACTTTTCTTTAGACTTCACCATATTTTACATTGATGTCCTCTTTCTATTTTAGGATTAGTTTAGGATATTGCATTACATTTAATTCCAGGTTTTCCCAGTCTCCTGTAGTTTGTGACAGTTTTTCAGAAAGTGTTATGGACTGAGTGTGTGTGTCCCCCGAATGAAATCCTGACCTCCAGAGTGATGGTAGGAGGTAGGTAGGGTCTTTGGGAGATGATTAGGCTTTTAAGTTAGGCTCCACCCTATTGACTGGGATTAATGTTCTTATAAAAGCAGCCCTGGAAAGTCCTTTCCCCCTTCACCCTGTGAGGACATGATAAAACAGACACCATTTATGAACAGAAGTAGGCTTTCAGACACTGTATCTGTCCACATTTCAATTTTAGGCTCTTCAGCCTCCTGAAGAGTGAGAAATACATTTCTGTGGCTCATTTATTTAGTCCAATTTATTTAAACTAAAAGCAAAACCAAAAATAGTTCACCAGTTTCTCCCACCTTTCATTCCTGCCTCTGGCAATCACCAGTCTTTTCTTTGTGTCTGTGGTCTCATTGGTTTTTGTTTTTGTTTTTGTTTTTAATATTCCACATAGAAGAGAAAGCATACAGAATTTGTCATTGTTTTTCTTATTTCTCTTACATAATGCCCTTGAGAGCCATCTATGTTGTTGCAAATGGCAGGATTTTATTCTTTATGGCCAAATAATATTCATATGTGTGTGTGTGTGTGTGTGTGTGTGTATGCATATATACACATGTGTATATACATGTGGAATGTATATATTCCACAGTTTCTTTATTCATTCATTCATCCATGCACAGAGGTGGTTTCCATATCTTGTAAAGCTGCACTGAACATGGGATGCATATATCATCTCAAGTTAGTGTTTTTGTTTTCTTCGGAAAAATGCCCAAAAGTGGAATTATTGGATCATTTTTCGAGGAACCCCCATATTGTTTTTCATAGTGGCTGCACAAACTTACATTCCCACAAACAGTGCACAGTTGTTCCCTTTTCTCCACGTCCTCACCAACACTTGTCATTTCTACTCTTTTTGTTAATAATCATTCTCATAGGCATGAGGTAATACCTCCTTGTGGTTTGTGTTTATATTTCCTAGATAATTAATGATGTAGAGCATCTTCTTATATACTTAATGGCCATCTATCTGTATGCCTCTTTTGGGAAAATGTTCAGATCTTCTTGATTGGGATTTTTTTTTGTTTTTAGTATGTTTGAGGGGTTTTTTGTTTTGTCTTGCTGTTGGGTTGTATGGGCTCTTTATATATTTTGGATATTAGCCCCATATTAGATATATGATTTGCAAATGTTTTCTCCTGTTTCATTTTGTTGATGATTTCTTTTTTTTTTCTTCAAGATTTTATTTATTTATTTGACAGAGAAAGAGAGAGAGAGCACAAGCAGGGAGCACAAGAGGGAGAGGGAGAAGCAGACTCCCGGATGAGCAGGGAGCCTGATTTGAGACCCGATCCCAGGACCCTGGTATCATGACCTGATCTGAAGGCAGACACTTAACCGACTGAGCCACTCAGGCATCCCATTGTTGATGGTTTCTTTTGCTGTGCAGAAGCATTTTGGTTTGGTGTAGTACCACCTGCTTATTTTTACTTTTTGTTGCTTTTACTTTCAAAGTCTGACTCAAAAAATTACCTCCAAGATCTATGTCAAGGAGCTTTTTGCCTGTTTTCTTCTAGGAATTACGGTTTCAGGTCTTATGTTCAATGCTTTAATCCATTTTGAGTTAATTTTTGTTTATGGTGGAAAGTCATGGTCCAGTTTCATTCTTTTGCACGTGACTGTCCAATTTTCCCAACACAATTTATTGCAGAGACTGTCTTTTCCCCATTGTATCCTTTTGGCTCTTTGGTCATAAAGTAATTGTCCATATATGCCGGATTTATATCTGTTGTTTCAAAGCTACCAAGATTATGGTACTTTTGTTACAACAGCATGAACAAACTGACACTCTTACACTGTTTTTCATGATTTTAGTCTTCAATTACTAATTTTGCATATTTTTTGTTGTTCACTTGTCTTACTGAGTTGTTAAAGACCTTTTTGTATTCTAGGTATATGTTCTTTGTCAGATACATATTTTGAATTTTTTAACTATCATTTTCAATTTTTACTTTCTTTCAAAGAACAGATGTTTTGAGTTAGATGAGGTGTAATTTATTAATTTTCTATTATTTTTCATTTTCATTGTTTGGGCTTTTGGTGTCATCAGAAGTCTTCTCCCTAACCTAAGGTCAGATAGGTTTTCTTTTAGAAGTTTATGGTTTCTGATTTTACATTTAAGACTACATTAGAAGGTAAGTTTTGTATATGATACAAGGGAAGGGTAGAAATTTTTCTGGTCTTGGCATATGAATGTCCAGTTGTTCCAGCTCCATTTGTTGAAAAGACTTACCATTTTCCATTGAATTTCTTTGGCATCTTTATTGAAAATCATTTGACACATATGTGTTGCTCTATATTTGGATTTTTAATTCTGTTCCATTAATAATAAATTTCTTGATTTGAAGTAATAGCATGAATTTGATACTACTCAGTAATCTTACCCTAGCTTACCACATCTCCTTTTTCTGTTACATTGTTATTTTACTGGATTCATTTTTATTTTAGACTTTTTTTCCTCCCATACTATGTTCTATATAAATGAGAATTAAGAATAGTTAGTGTTTCCTTTAAAAAATAATAAGGCCCTGGAGGAGGAGGATAGGGAGGCTGTGGGTTATGGACATTGTGGAGGGTATGTGCTATGGTGAGTGCTGTGAATTGTGTAAGACTGTTGATTCACAGACCTGTATCCCTGAGGCAAATAATACATTATATATTAATAAAATGAAAATTTAAAATATAAATAAATTACTTAATTAAAAAGTAACATAGCTAGGCATTTAGTTTCTCCCAGTAGTAACATGTTGTACAGCCAAATTCAGTATCACAGTCAGGAAATTGATACAGTTGCCAACTTTTTCAGATTTCAAAAGTTTTCTATGTGTATGTTTGTAATTTCATCACTTGTGTAGATTCATTGTGGTGGTGGTGTAGATTCACCACCACCACAATCAAGATACAGAAAAGTTCCATTGCAAGTGTCCCACATTCACCTTTTTATAGCCATAACCACCTCTCTCCCCAGCCCCATGCCATCACGAATCTATTTTCCATATTTATAATTTTGTCATTTCAAGAATATTATATAAATGGAGTCATACTGTATCTTTTTGAGGGTGCCTTTTTTCATTCAGCATAATTCCCTTAAGTTTTATTCAAATTGTTATGGCCATCAATAGTTTGTTCCTATTTATTGCTGAGCAGTATTCCCATGGCATAGATATACCACAGTTTATCATTCACCTGTTGAAGGACATCTGGATTTTTTCCAGTTTTTTGCTTGTAGGAATAAAGCTGCTCTATGAACATTCATGTACAGGTTTTCTTATTAACGTAATTTACCTTTTTGGGGGGAATCAATGCCTGAGAGTGCAGTTGGGATAATATGGCAAACACATGTTTAGTTTTATAAGAAATTGCCGTATTCTTTTTCTGAGTGATATACCATTTTTCATTCTCATCAGTAATGTATGAGTAATATAGTTTTTTGCATCCTTGCCAGTATTTGAAGTCNCAGTTGGGATAATATGGCAAACACATGTTTAGTTTTATAAGAAATTGCCGTATTCTTTTTCTGAGTGATATACCATTTTTCATTCTCATCAGTAATGTATGAGTAATACAGTTTTTTGCATCCTTGCCAGTATATGAAGTCATCAGTATATTTTTATATTAGCCATTCTAGTATGTGTAAAATAATATTTCACTGTGTTTGAGTTTTTATTTCTCTAATGGTTAATGATGTTGAACATCTTTTGATGTGTTTATTTGCCATCTGTATATCCTCTTTGGTAAAATGTCTGTCCATGTCTTTTGCCCATTTTGTAATTAGATTGTGTGTGGAGTTTTTATTTTTTTACTGCTGTGCACTTTTATTCATCATTATGGAAGTGATTGCATATACTATAAGGTACTACTAAATTTCATTTTGGGATATCACTTGTCTCAGCAAGATGGAGTCCATTATTTTCCTGCCAATCTTGATGCCTGCTTTTGTCATTTGTTTCCATATATGTTTAGCTTTATTTGGAGGCTTTCTCTCTTTTTTTTTTTTCACTGTTTTTCCCCCATATTAGTAGTCTAATAACACACAGGCTTCATTACTATGGCTTTATTTGTTTGGGTTGTTTTGTGTTTTTTTTTTGTTTCCTTTGCAGTTTTTTGGTTTTATTTTAATTTTTTTCCCTTTCTTTTAAGTCTTTTTTTTTTTCCCCTTCTTGCTATTTTGCTACTGTGGCTTTATAATACAACTTGGTATCTAGTGGGACATCCCTCCATGTATTTATTCTTCAGGAATATTGTGCTGCTTCTTGTCCTTTTGTTCTCACGTATACATTTAGAATCTTGTCAAATAAAGAAGGTAATTTGAATCAACTCTGCTGTTGAGAACAACCATAAAAGGTGAACCAAATAAAAATTAGTAATTTTTTTTTTTAAGAAATCAAATAGTCACCAAACCTATGAAGAGTTATGAAGCAATCACTCTGGGGAAAAACAAAGCAGTACACTGAGACTGATATTTGAGGCCTTCTTTCTTCCTAATGGTGTACAAATTCCTGAAAAGGCCACTGAGAGGTTGAGAAGCAAAGCAATTGTTTTGTCATACTTGACTAGGGAGATAAAAGTTGGAGTTCAGGACCTCTGAGGAGAGAGCTCTTTGCTCAGCCTCTTTTGTTTTATGTTAAAACCTCAAGGGGCTATACTCTAAATCAAGGTTTTTTGGTTTCATTACTATTGATAATGATATTGATAGTTTGAATGAGATAATTCTTTGTTGTCAGGAACTGTCCTGTGCACTAAAGGCTGTTTAGAAGCATCCCTGGCCTGTACTCAGTAGATGCCAGTACTACCCCATCACCCCCACTATGACAATCAGAAATATCTCCATATATTGCCATATGTCCCCTGGTTAGCAAAAACCACCCCTATTTAAGGAAGATTGCCCTAAATGGTATACTTGAATAAACCAGGCTTTACAGGGGTGGAAGCCCATTTTGAAACTGCTCAGTCACTAGTTGGATTAAGATGATCTGAGATATACTAGTTTCTTTTGCTTTAAGCTGCCTATTAAAAGGAAATGTTAGTCTACCCCCCAAAAAATTATATTACTAAAGCCTCAAATTATCTCTTTGGATTCTCACAAATAGTATCTGACAGTCAGAATCAATTAGAAGATCTTTACGCAGCCTAAAATGATACATACAGGAAGGACAGCACCTGATGAAAAACTAAGTAAAACAATATACAGCAGAAATAGATGAAGAGAGGATCCATAAAATGTAATCATTAAAACTCCAACTGTAAAAGAAATCTGTATTCAAGGAAATTAAAGAGAAGATTGAACCATGTTTCCTTGGTTCTAGAACTCGAAACACCACATCTTAACAGCAAATTACCTGGTCAAATTCCACAGTAATCACTGTTTTTGTTTTTATTCCAATTACATTAGTTTAGGAAGTAGCAACATCTTTACTCTATTGATGTTTCTATTTCGGTTTCTGCTATTTTCTGCATTGACTTAAGTGTTCTTTAATACCTTTCAATAATTTTGTGCATAATAGGCTTACACATCTTTTGTTAGATTTTTTTCTAGATAGTTTGTAATGTTTTTTTTTTAAATTTTACTTTAAAAACTATTCCAAAAGATAGAGGAGGAAGGAAAGCTTCCAAACTTATTTTATGAAGCCGCATTACCCTGATACCAAAACCAGATGAAGACACTAAAAATAAGAGAGCTACAGGTCCAAATGTCTCATGAACAGAGATGCAGAGATACTCAACAAAATATTATCAAACTGAATCCAAAAATACATTAGAAAAATCATTCACCATGATCAAGTAGGATTTATTCCCAGGATGCAAGGATGGTTTAGTATTTGCAAATCAGTGTGCTATAGCACCTCACCAAATGAAAGCATTAAAATCATATGATCATCTCAGTAGGTGTAATAAAAACATTTGACAAAGTACAACATCCACTCAGTATAAAAACCCACAACAAAGTAGGTTTAGAGGGAACATATCTCAACATAATAAAGGCCATATATGAAAAACATACAGTTAACATCATATTCATTGGGGAATAAATGAGACCATTTCTCCTAAGGTCAGGATCAAGACAGTGATTACTGTCCACTCTCCCCACTTTTATTCAATACAGTACTAGAAATCCTAGCCACAGCAATCAGACAAGAAAAAGGAACTAAAGGAATCCACGTTAGTAAGGAAGAAATCAAACTTTCATAATTTGCAGGTGATATGATACTATATATAGCAATTCCTAAAGATTCTACAAAAAAAAACCTACTAGAACTGAGAAATGAATTCAGTAAGATCACAGAATACAAAGTCAATGTACAGAAATGTATTGAGATTATATACAAAGAGTAATGAAGCAGCAGAAAGAAATTAAGAAAACAATCCCATTTACAAATGCCCCAATAATAAAATACCTAGGAATTAATTTTTTTAAAGATTTTATTTATTTATTTGACAGAGACACAGCGAGAGAGGGAACACAAGCAGGGGGAGTGGGAGAGGGAGAAGCAGGCTTCCCGCTGAACAGGGATCCTGATGTGGGGCTTGATCCCAGAACCCTGGGAACATGACCTGAGCTGAAGGCAGACGCCTAATGACTGAGCCACCCAGGCACCCCCCTAGGAATAAATTTAACCAAAGAGGTGAAAGACCTGTACTCTGAAAACTATAAAGCATTATTGAAAGAAATTGAGGACCACACAAACAAATGGAAAGACATTCCATGTTCATGGATTGGAAGAACAAATACTGTTAAAATGTCCATATTACCCAAAGCAACCTACAGATTTAATGCAATGCCTATCAAAATACCAACTGCATTTTTCACAGAAACTAGAACAACCTATCCTAAAATTTGTGTGGAATCGCAGGGACCCCAAATAGCCAAAGCAGTCTTGAAAAAGAAAAACAAAGCTGCAGGTATCACAAGTCCAGATTTCATATTTTATTACAAAGCTATAGTAATCAAAACAGTATGGTATTTGCACAAAAAGAGATCAATGGGATAGAATAGAAAGCCCAAAAATAAACCCAAACTTAACCTGGTCAATTAATCTTCAACAAAAGAGGCAAGAGTATGCAATGGGAAAAAGACAGTCTCTTCAATAAATAGTGTTGGGAAAACAGGACAGCTACAGGCAAAAGAATGAAACTGGACCACTTTCTTACACCATATACAAAAATAAACTCAAAATGGATTAAGGATCTAAATGTGAGACCTGAAACCATAAAAATCCTAGAAGAGAGCTCAGGCAGTAATTCCTCTGACACTGGCCCTAACAGCATTTTTCTAGATATGTGTCCCGAGACAAGCGAAACAAAAGGAAAAATAAACTATTGGGACTGCATCAAAATAAAAAGTTCTGCACAGCAAAAAGGTACAGCTAACAAAAGTAAGAGATAACTTACTGAATGGGAGAAAATATTTGCCAATGACATATTCAGTAAGGGTTTGTATCTAAAATACGTAAAGAACTTACACAACTGAAAACCCAAAAGTCAATTCGATTTAAAAGTGGGCAGAAGACATAAACAGACATTTCTCCAAAGAAGACATACAAGATGGTACATGAAAAGATGCTTAGCATCACTCATTCTCAGAGAAATGCAAATCAAACAATGAATTATCATCTCACACTGTTCAGAATGGCTAAAATAAAAAACACAAGAAACAAGTTTGGTGTTGGTGAGGATGTGGAGAAAAAGAAATCATCTTGCTCTGTTGGTAGGAATACAAACTGGAATAGTCCTATGGAAAACAGTAGGGAGGTCCCTCAAAAAATTAAAAATGGACATACCATATGATTCAGTAATTCCACTACTGGGTATTTACTCAGAAAAAAAAATACTAATTGGAAAAGTATATGCACCCCTATGTTTTTTGCAGCATTTTTTACAATAGTCAAATTTTGGAAATAGTCCAAGTTGCATCGAGAGATGAATGGATAAAGAATTGGTAGGAGTGCCTGGGTGGCTGTCAGTTAAGCATCTGACTCTTAATCTCAGCTTAAGTCTTGATCTCATGGTCCTGAGTTCAAGCCCCCATGTGCTCCACACTGGGTGGGGAGCCTACTTAAAAAAAAATAAGTAAATAAAAAGAAAAAATAAAAAGAAGTGGTGTGTGTGTGTGTGTGTATATGTCTGTATATATATATATATATATACAGACATACACNTCATGACCTGAGCCGAAAGCAGAGGCTTTAACCCACTGAGCCACCCAGGCGCCCTCAGCTTAAGTCTTGATCTCATGGTCCTGAGTTCAAGCCCCCATGTGCTCCATACTGGGTGGGGAGCCTACTTAAAAAAAAATAAATAAATAAAAAGAAAAAATAAAAAGAAGTGGTGTGTGTGTGTGTGTGTATATGTCTGTATATATATATATATATATATATATATACAGACATACACAACCAAATATTATTCGTCCATAAAAAATGAAATTTTGCCATTTGCAATTAGAGATGGATCTAGAGAGTATGATGCCAGTCAGAGAAATTCAGAGAAAGACAAATGCCATATGATTTCACTCATATATGGACTTTAAGAAACAAAACAAAGGAACGAAACAGACTTTTTAACTATAGCAAACAAACAGATGGTTGCCAGAGGGGAGTTAGGTGGTGGAATGGGTGAAAATAAGTGAATGGGACTAAGAATACACTTATCTTGAGCACTGAATAATGTGTAGAATTATTGAATTACTATATTGTATACCTGAAACTAATATAACATGGTATGTTAACAATACTGGAATTAAAAGAAATACTTCTACTTTCTAATAGACGCAATTAAGTGAAATTAAATTTTTACTTTTGTTTGTATCCAACGACCTTACAAATTTTCTTGACTTTCAACATAGAGGATATATCATCTGCAAATAATGACAACTGTTTTTTAATCTCTTAAATTATTTTTTTAATTTATTTTTCCTGTTTTTATTCACTTGGACTGCCATTTAATGTTGAATAGATGTGATTGTGGGCTTCTTTGTCTTCATTAAAGTTGGTCTTTGCTGTGGATGTTCTTTATCAAGTTAAGGAAATTCTCTTGTTTTGCCTGTTTCTTTTTATCATGCTTAGGTGCTGAGTTGTATGGAATACTGCATCTATTGACTATATTTTTCCCTATATAAAAAATTAATATATATTATTGCTTTCTTTTAACAAAATTATTAATTTTTTAATAAAGATTTTATTTATTTGACAGAGAGAGAGATTACAAGTAGGCAGAGAGGCAGGCAGAGAGAGAGAGAGAGAGGAAGCAGGCTCCCTGCTGTACAGAGAGCTGGATGCGGGGCTCGATCCCAGGACCCTGAGATCATGACCTGAGCTGAAGGCAGAGGCTTTAACCCACTGAGCCACCCAGGCGCCCCAATTATTAATTTTTTTAAAGGAATTGATTTTGAGAAGAAAAAACATAGGGCAAAGAGGTATGGAATAGGAAATGCAAATACAGGCTGTTTTGGTAATTTTTTAAATAAATACGACAAATTACAGAGAATAACCTATATAAAACAATACAGAAATGGTTCAAAGACTGAGGTGTTCCTTTAGCTAAAGTTGAAGATTTCAGTCTCTGATATTGGGAGTTTAGGCTGTAGTCCTTATTTTTGAACAGATCACTGGTTGCAGAACAGTTTTAAACAGAAGAATGACTATTTGGCCCCAGTTGAAGTAGATGGAGTTTGACTTCATGAGTGAGGTAACTACCAAAGTTCTTCCCCATAATGCAGTGTCAGGTGGAGTGGAACTTCTTATCACACTATTTCTTAATATGGGCCACAGTGTCTTTCTCTATATTATATTTCTCCAGTGTCTTGGGAGTATACTCCACTGAGTCCTGTTTCATCTCCTCCAACATACTGGCATTTTTTATCACAGCTTTTCAAGAAGGGGCTGTAATACTGCCTACATTCACTTGGGGGAGGGCTCAGCAATGCCCAGACCATGAGTCCCACTGTTGCTATCAAAGCTGTGGTTCATCTCACTATTGTACTGCATTGAGTGACATAAAATTTTCTAAAAGTAAGCATCCCTAGATTTTGTGGGTTAACCCAAGTTCTAATGAATTATCTTGTTTTATATTGCTGGCCTTAGATTGCCGATAACGTTCTTCAGAAATTTTTGCATCTATATTCCTGAGATAGGCGTACGATTTTTCTCTACATTAAGTTTGCTTTTGGTCTGAAGCTTATGCAAGACTTATAAGATGAGCTATGAAATACTCTCCCCTTTTATTGTGAAAGATGTTTTAAAGACTGAAATTAAAAGTTTCTTCATAGTGGAATTTAACTGTAAAACTCTTCAGCCTTCAGACTGAATCACTGAAGACGCAGTGATTCCAGAGAAAAGCATGTAAATGGAAGGAATGTAGAGTGCTAGAGGATTGTGGGTAAATATAAAGATATTTTATAAAATATAAAATCTAGGTAAACATAAAATGTAGGTGAAGTTTAAAATATTGGCCTTTAAGAAACTCATTTCCTGGGCGCCTGGGTGGCTCAGTGGGTTAAAGCCTCTGCTTTCGGCTCAGGTCATGATCTCAGGGTCCTGGGATCGAGGCCCGCATCGGGCTCTCTGCTCGGCAGGGAGCCTGCTTCCTCCTCTCTCTCTGCCTGCCTGTCTGCCTACTTGTAATCTCTCTCTGTCAAATAAATAAATAAAATCTTAAAAAAAAAAACAAACTCATTTCCTGTGGTCTGTAGAGTTTAAATCATAAAAGTAAAGTATATGACAATAATAGAACAATAGGTGATAGGGTGGGTTAATGGAATTAAACTGCTGTAAGTTGCATTATTTTTTAAATTATTAATTAAACTATGCTGATTATGGTAGGCAATATTAATTCAGGAATTTTTTGGTAATAGGGTAAAACCACTAAAATAGTTAACTTGAAAGTGAATAAAGAAGGCATGTGATGTAATGAGCACTGGGTGTTATATACAACAGATGAATCACTGAACTCTATGTCTGAAACTAATAATACACTGTGTATGTTAATTAAAAAAAAGTGAATAATGTAGGGAAAAATGAAATAATAAAACATTTGACTAATCCAAGATGCATTTAAAAATAAACAAACAAAGCAGATAGGACAAATAGATTAAAAATAATGAGAGGATCGACCTAAACCCATTTATACTAGTAATTGTATTACACTGAAATGGACTAAGCAATTCAGGTAAAATCCAGTGATAGGCAGACTAAATAGAAAACAAAGCCCATCTCGGAAGCTAAGCAGGGTCGGGCCTGGTTAGTACTTGGATGGGAGAAAACAAAGCCCAACTATATGCTGTTTATAAGCATCATATTTAAAATATAAAAGATGTTGAAAATAATACAGTGGAAAAAGGTAAAATACACAAAGACTTAACTAAATGAAAGTTGGTGTAATTATGTAGATATTATACAAATACTCAAAGTAAGAATTAATACTAGAGCTAAAGAAACTTTTCATGATATTAAAATGGTCAATTCAATAAGATATAACAACTCTAAATGTATACCCTTTCATTAAGATTAGCTTCAAAGTTGTTAATGCAGTGACTGAAAAAACTAACAGGATAAAAATCCATGATCACTTTAACATATTTGTTCCATAAAGTGATGGTACAAGTCTAGAAAAGAGTAAGTATATTCTCATTGAAGAACATTAATCAATTTGGCCTAGTTAACATATATAGGACATTCTCCACCCTAACCCCCCAAATGTAGAATATACATTATTGTACTTAGGACACTAGTTCATACACTGGACCATAAAGCAAATCTCACAAATTATCTCACAGATTTCAAGGAATTGAATTTATGTAACATAAATTCTGTGGCCACAGTGAATTTTACTAGAAATCAGTACAGAGATTACTAGAAAATCCCCCCAAAACTTTGAAAATAGCAGTGTGTGTGTGTATTTTAAGATTTTTTTTATTTATTTGTCAGAGAAAGAGAGCACAGGCAGGGGGAGCCGAAGTTAGAGGGAGAAGCAGGCTCCCTACTGAGCAAGGAGCCCCATGTGGGACTCGAACCCAGGACCCTGGGATCATGACCTGAGCTGAAGGCAAATGCTTAACGGACTGAGCCAACCAGGCATCGCAGTAAGCAACATATTTTTAAATAATCTGTGGTTCGGAGCAGAAATTGCAATTTACACTAGAAAAATTTTGAAGTAAATGAAGTGAAAATATTTCACAACTGGTGGTGAACAGTTAAACCAATGCTTAGAGGGAAATTTATAGCTCTTAATATATATATTGGGAAAGAAGGTTGAAAATCTATTTCTATTTCAAGATGTTAGAGAACCAATGGCAAATTAATAAACCAAATAATTGTAGAATGAAGGTTAGGGACGTGTTGGTGGCATGGTCAGTTAAGCGTTAATTCTTGGTTTTGGCTCAGGTCGTGATCTCAGGGTTGTGAGATGGAACCCTACGTCAGGTTTCTTGCTCTGAGCAGAATCTGCTTAAGACTTTCTCTATCTCTCCCTCTCCTCCATACCCTCCCCACCCCAGTGCTCTCCTTCTCTCTCTCAAATAAATAAAATAAATCTTTAAAAAAAAAAATAATGTGATAAAAATAGAAGTAAGTAAAATAAGAGGGTGGCAGATTGGTCATTTGGTAGAGCATGCAACTCTTGAGCACAAGATCATGAGTTCAGGCTACACACTGGGCATAAAACCTACTTAAAAAAATTTTTTTTTAATTTACTTAAAAAAATTAGAAGTAAGCAAAATAGGAAACAAATGTATAAAAGTAAAAAATTAAATGCCAAAAATTGGTTATTTCTATAGTTTATTGCAGATATTAAAAAGTTACTAGCAAACTGTTTTGTACGACTTAATGTCAATATTTGAAATTTTTAGTGAAATGGACAAATTTCTTAAAAATCAGATGTTAACAAAGTATACACAAAATAAAATAGAAAATTTCTTTTTTCTTTTCTTTTCTTTTCTTTTTTTTTAAGGCTCTGCGTGCAACGTGGGGCTTGAACTCAGAAGCCTGAGGTCAAGAATCACATGCTCTACTGACTGAGCCAGCCAGGAGGAATCCCTGAAATAGAAAATTCCAATAATCTTTTATCTATGAAGAAATGTAGTCCACAAATCTTTCCTGACTATATGGGTCAATTTTCCTAAATATTTCAGAAGAAATATCAGAAACACTTTTAAAGAATAGAAAAACAGGAAAAATCTTTTCTAGCTCATTTTATGAGCCAGCATAACATTGATAACAAAACCTGAATAGGATATTACAGGAAAGGAAAATTGCAGACTAATATATAGCACGCACATGGAATGCAAAAACCATCAAAAGTTCATTACCTAATAGAATCCAGTGATACATCAAAAAAATATGTAACGCAACATGAACGGATGGGTTCATTTCAGAAATTCAAAGCCAGTTTAACATTTGAAAAGATAATGTGTAATTAAGTAACAGAAGAAAGAAAGAAAACTATGTAATAGAAGAAAAAAAATGTCCTCATAAAATTCAGTATCTGTTTCTGATTTTTTTTTAATTTAGAAACTAAGAATAAAGGGAACTTTTATGATAAAAGGATATCTACACTAAGTCTTCAGCTGTTAACATATTTAATTGTGAAATATTGAATGCTTTTTGACTGACATTTGGGAATGAGACAAGAATTCAAGTGTCATTATTTATTTTCAACAATCCTTGTATTATTCTACAACCTGTTTAGAGGTTAGGTGATATGTTCAAATTTACAATGTTAATGTGAGTGGCACAGTTAAGAGATAAAACCAGGATCTAACTCTCATTTTCCTCCTTCATGTGATTTTTAGGTCTGTTGTTATATAAACTGGATTGATATTGTGTAGTATGGTGTGTCCTGCCAAGTTTATGAACATCAATAGAAAAACTTCTTATAAAATTATAACTTTACATTTTGTATTGAATTTGTATTGAATTTTTTTAAAAGCCATTATGCATGTTCATAAGTAAACTTTGTTTTATCATTATTTCAAAGATTATAAGCATTTTTAAATTATAAAATTTACTTTGATGTGAAATGATTAAGTGTAGAGTTATACATATTTGTGTTAGAAAAGACCAGAAATAGTTTACATTCAGCTGCCTCTTTAGACAGATGGGGAAACTATTCTCTCGTTGTATTTCCTGTGCACTCCTCTGCATTGTAATTTTTCTCATATGAGAAAGAAAGTTATTATAGGTGTAGAGTAATTATTCTTAAGGATTTTGGAAGAGGCAGAGAGGGTGCCAAAGTCACAATAGTTAAATATGGCCAGAGGCACCTTTCTTTTAGGAACATTAGGGTGGGTTGTTCTCTTAGTAGTTTCTCGTTTATTAATTTTAAGAACTAATTTAAAACTCTTATACAAATTAGGATATATACATTCTAGATTTGTAGGACTTTTTCTTTCTGTTTTTCTTTTTTCAGCTAGGGACTGAAATGAGTTTCCACCAAGCTGTCTCCAGAGAGTAGAGAGGTTACCTTCCCTTACCCTTCTAAATAAACCAGGGTAACAGAAGTGATAATGCTCTGAATATAAAGAGCCTGAGGGAGAGCTGTAAAATGAGTCACAGAGGAGTTAACAGCACCACTGCTTGGTGTACTGTTCAGACAGGCTTTAAAGCATACTGTGAGACTCTTGGCCCAACTTCCAAGAGGAAGGAGTTAAGAATAGAAGGATCAGGGTGGTAGCAGAAGATGAGTACTAATTAGCTGTCCTTTCCCGTCATTCCAGCTGGTTGCAAAAAAGACAAATCTTTCCATTTAATCATTACATCTTGTAACTGTAACTATTTTTTAGACAAATTGAGACAACAGTGGTATTTTCCTATGCTAAAGTAGAAAAATATAGTAGAGAAAAAAGAGTTCATCTCTATGAAATAAGAGATAACTAGAAATATAGTGGATAAATTTCATAATGTATTTACTTAAGTAATTTTTATTTATTAAGATTTATTTCACAGGTGGTGGGGGGGCACAAGCAGGCAGAGAGGCAGGCAGAGGAAGAGGGAAAAGCAGCCTCCCCATGAGCAGAGAGAAAAATATGGCTTAATCCCAGGACCCCGGAATCACAACCCGAGGCAAGGGCAGACGCTTAACCAACTGAGCCACCCAGGCACCCCTACTTTAGTGGTTTTAAATAGCAAGCAGAACTTTAGCATCCAAATTTAATCCTCCCCAGTGTACTAAATAGGTACCTCTTCATTATAGATCTTCTTACCATGTTCTTTGTTAAAATAGTGAAACCAACTAAGACAATTTTAAGCAGAAAAAGGACTTGACTAAAGAACTTTGGAACACAGGATCTCAGCAAGATACAAGAACCACGCCTGGAGGCTATGCAGGAGCCAATATAGATGCAAAATCAAATCAGAAAAGTGGTTCCATGTTGGACAGAGGCACTATAGCAATACCATTGATACTCGTAGTAGCCTTATGTCTTGGGTTTTCTTGGTAATAATTAATAGTTCATTTCACTCTCAGAAGTATCCCAGTTTGGACAGTAAATTACATGGTCACCATTCTGATGTTGGAACATTACTACCTCTGGAAAGGACATAAAGATGCTCCTACTTCCAACACTCCTGCCAGCATGGTGTTTACCTGTCCTTTGCTTCTTCCCACAGGCAGGGTGGCTGCCTGGCTTTCCCTCCCCCACTCCCTCCTTCCCTTCTGTCCTTCTCTCCTTTCGTTTGTTCATTCGTTCATTTTATGTTTTAAGTAATCTCTACACCTCACATGGGGCTCGAACCTACAACCTTGAGATCAGGAGTTGCATGCTCTATCAACTGAGCCAGCCAGGTGCCCTTATCCCCCTCCCCGCCCCTCCCCCCAGCCCCAGGTTTTAGATTCAAATTCTGGGGCAGATTTGTCTGAATAAAAGCACATAGATACTAAGGAGTCTGGAAGTGTATCTGCATTTTCCAGTTTCTATAGGTAAGAGACTTCCTGAAAAGGTAGGGGTTTCCCTAAACATAAGACAGAGTTTCGGGCGCCTGGGTGGCTCAGTGGGTTAAAGCCTCTGCCTTCGGCTCAGGTCATGATCTCAGGGTCCTGAGATCGAGGCCCTCATCGGGCTCTCTGCTCCGCAGGGAGCCTGCTTCCTCCTCTCTCTGCCTGCCTCTCTGCCTACTTGTAATCTCTCTTTCTGTGTCAAATAAATAAATAAAATCTTTAAAAAAAAAAAAAGACAGTTTCATAAGCTAGACAGCCAAAGAGTGCAGATATTGAGTATATTATGCTTCAGTGATTGTCCCATTTCACTCCTTTCCTTTTGGTATATTCAGTGCTGTCCTCATCCTCTTGGGCTGGATAGATCTATTAGCCAGTTATTAAAGTGAGTTATGTATCTGCTCAAAGAGAATGTTATTGAAAGTATAAACTAGTTTTTTTTGTTCTTTATTTCCCTATAAGCAAGGAAACTCCACTGGGATAAAGGAAATAATATTTGCCATTCTCCCGTCTACATTATGTGAAAAAATAACCTGTCCCACTATAAAAGAGAATTAATCTTAATAAAAAGCTAAAATGTGGGCACCTGGGTGGCTCAGTGGGTTAAAGCCTCTGCCTTCAGCTCAGGTCATGATCTCAGCGTCCTGGGATCAAGGCCGCATTGGGCTCTCTGCTCAGCGGGGAGCCTGCTTCCTCCTCTCCCTGCCTCTCTGCCTACTTGTAATCTCTCTCTCTGTGTCAAATAAATAAAATAAAATCTAAAAAAAAAAAGCTAAAATATTGAAAGATTATTTGTTCAAATTTTTAAAATTTGTGTTCATGTAGCATGTGTAGTTAACCCTTAAGCATCTCTAAAACTGTGTTGTTACATTTGGATCTATCTTGGCGATACATACTTAAATTTTATCCGAATAACCTTTAGAAAAAAACCCAGATCATATTTCGATCTTTTCTAAAGAGCTCCAGGTAAGCTTTTTAGAAATAGTATTTCTGTTAATTCTTTTGGTTTTGAATTTCTTTTTGCCTTGATAGAACACTTGAATTATTTGATAGACAACATGGATTTTATAAATCTTAAGAGTTTATATATCTTTTAACCTCTTTCAGTTTTGCTTGTCCCAGTTTCATTGGAAGTTATGATTAAGTAAAGTAATGAATATGCAGGGTTTTCTTAGGTTATCCAGTACATTTTAAATGAAGTGTTTTAAGTGAAGTGTTTCTTTATTGTAGTAATAAGACCTGCACAATGTCACTAAGTATACTTCTGTCTGGGAGAACAGGGTAGATGCTCCTGGCCCATCTCTTACTGTTCCTCACATATCTAGAAAGAATGAGGGAATCCACATAAGGATGTCTCAAGGAGCAAGATTGCCAGTATAAGGAGATTACTATAAAGAACGATGGTGGGAACACCTGAATGGCACAGTAGGTAGAGTATATGACTCTTGATCTTGGGTTATAAATTCAAGCCCCATGTTGGCTGTAAAGCTTACTTAAAAAAAAAAAAAGATGGATTTTCTATGACTTTATAAAACATCTTTGTAGGATTTGAAATCTGAGGGACTAGGGTCTAATGCTATGGACACTACTTGGGAATTAGTTCTTCTAAGGTCCTCTTTATTTGCATTATTCTGTTGTGCGGTTCTTCCTGTGTAGGGTTCTCAAGGTCTCCTGTACAGGATTTGTGTAAAACCAGGGAGTCATGGTAGCACCTTGATGACAACATTGAAACACACTGTGCTGAGAACCTTTATGATATTTGTCTTTTGTATTCTACCCATTATCATTGAGTTTTTCATTTTTTTATTTGTGCCCTAGATTTTATTAAATATCCCAGGAGGTAACTCTAGGGATAAAGATATAAATGTCAATGGAAAATTAACAAGTGTGTGATTAGGATTGAAATCTGGGTTTGAAAAGAACATTGCTTTACCTTGTTTATTTAGCAGATTACACAGGATTTAGTCCTTAACTCTTTTTTTTAAAGATTTTATTTATTCATTTGAGAGAGAGAGAGAGAGAACAAGCACGGGGTAGAGGCAGAGAAAGGGAGAAGCAGACTACCCACTGAGCCAGGAGCCTGATGTAGAGATTGATCCCAGGACTAGAAGATCACAACCCGAATTAACCATCTGAACCACCCAGGTGCCCCTAGTCCTTGACTCTTGATCTCCTAAATTTCATGGGAGTATGAAGGAATATAAAGAAAACTTACCAAAACCTTCGAAGTTGTTCCAGCCTTCTCAAGACTCATTTCCCAGTTTCAGAGACACATTCTTCCATACTTTACTTTCAGATTTGTTCCTCACATAAATGTCTTTCACTTCCTTCTCCTAGCAAAACATAAAGTTTTTCTTTCCACCATGTTTCTTTTCTGGGAAGAACATTGATTCAGAACTTGTAAATTCCTAGGTGAGGTTTGAAATATAAACAAAGTAAACATTACTGAGATTAAAAAGTTCTAGAGGTATATGTGCAGTACCATGATATCTTACCCGATCTTGAAAATGAAGTTGGGGGCACCTGGGTGGCTCAGTCCGTTAAGTGTCTGCCTTCAGCTCAGGTCATGATCCCAGGGTCCTGGGATTGAGTCCCACATCGAGCTCCCTGCTCAGCTGAGACCCTGCTTCTCCCTCTATCTGCTGCTGCCCCTGCTTGTGCTCTCTCTGTCTCTGTCTCTGTCTGTCTCTCTGGCAAATAAGAATATAAAATCTTAAAAAAAAAAAAAAAAGGAAGTTGAAAGCATTACTTAGTAACCTGCTAACTTGATAATTACATAGTTAACATAAACCCAGATGCCTAGATTTTATACCACTCTTACATGGTTAATAAAGATGTTAAGATAGTGTAAATATTTCTATCCAATAAGGACTTTTTTAAACAGTTATAGAGGTTCAGTTCCATATCACAGTGAAAATGCCATATTTTAAAAGAAATTGTATTTGGAATTAAGTTTCCTCTTAACTGAATAGTTAATGGAATATTTAGCTTCATACAGTACTGCAAAGGCCTTTCTTTCTTACATTTCATTGCTGCCATTACTAGATAATCATTACTGTTGGATAGGCATCCAGTTGATTGTCTTTAAATTTTATTATCAAGGTTGAAGCCACCTAGAACAACAGTCTGATAGCAACATTCAGAGGCACTTTGTCAGACTTCTGTGCTGACTTTATCCTTTGTGAGGTAGTGTCTCCATTTTTCTGGGTCAGTTCATCTTTGTAAAGGACTAGAACTTAGCCTAGGGAACAAGATTTAAAACAAAAGAAACCACAGTTTAAAAAAAGATCTTGGATTGTATGCATAGCATATATAATTATAGATTATAGTAACCTGTGTTAAATATTTTAATGCAAAAAAAATAAAATTGATATAATTTGATTTATTAAAGTGAAACCCAAATTAGATTTTTTTCCTCTAAATCTAAAAAGAGTAATGTCTCAGTCTTTTTAAAAGAAACTTGTTTGAACACAAATTTATATTCAGAAGGACTATCAAAGACCATGTTGTGTTTCTCCTTTATTAAAACTTTTGATGCCGGGGCGCCTGAGTGGCTCAATCCTTAAGTGTGTGCCTTCTGCTCAGGTCATGATCCCAGGGTCCTGGGATTGAGCCCCGCATCCATCTCCCTGCTCAGCGGGAACTCTGCTTCTCCATCTCCCACTTCCCCTACTTGTGTTCCTTTTCTCCCCGTGTCTCTCTCTGTCGAATAAATATATAAAAAATCTTTAAAAAAAAACTTTTGATGCCAATAAATCAAATTTAGTGGTACTGAAAAGATGGTATAAGCTACAGGATAATGGAATGTATCTGTTACCTCTTCGTGGGTCAGAATCTGATGAATTCTGTGGCAGTAGTCTTGTATCAGTACAGTCTCTGAAGGTTATTTAAGAATGCTGTGAATCACTTAGGTTCCTTCCTTTGCTTTTTATCAGTATATAAAATAGTCTCTGATTTTAATACATTTTATTTTTTTAGTTGTCTTGAGAAACGGCTCTTGATTTCATTTTGATATTTGGCTTTAAAAAACTTCTCTCTTTATAAATTAATTTTGTCAAGGGATGCCTGGTTGGCTCAGTCAGAGCATGCAACTCTTGATCTCAGGGTTGTAAGTTCACTCTTGGGGATAGAGATTACTTTAAAAAAAAAAACCACCTTTTTTTTTTTTTAAGATTTTATTTATTTATTTAGAGAAAGAGCATGAGTGGGGAGGGGGCAAAGGGAGAGAAAGAATCTTCAGCAGACTCCATGCTGAGCATGGATCCTAACGTTGGGCTTAATCTCACAACCCTGGGATCATGACCTGAGCCTAAATCAAGAGCTGGACACTTACCCAACTGAGTCAGCCAGGTGCAGCAACCCCTCAAAAAAATCCTTAAAAAGTTTTTTCTTGGGGCACTTGGGTGGCTCAGTCGTTAAGCGTCTGCCTTCTGCTCAGGTCATGATCCCAGGGTCCTGGGATCGAGCCCCGCATTGGGCTCCCTGCTTGGCGGGAAGCGTGCTTCTCCCTCTCCCACTCCCTCTGCTTGTGTTCCCTCGCTGAGTCTCTCTCTGTCAAATAAATAAATAAAATCTTAAAAAAAAAAAAAAGATTTTTCTTGCAGAAAAATGTCGTACTTAATAAAGTGACCTTTATATACTTCATTTACAAGGACTGAAAAAAGTCTAAGACTAAATAGTAAGTGCTCAAATGAAAAGATTGTCAAGAGCATTTCCTCATTTTTATAGCAGGATTCCTGTGGGTGTTTTTGTAAAATATTTTATCTGTCTATCTATCTATTTGACAGAGAGTGAGAGAGCACAAGTTAGGGGAGTGCTAGGGAGAGGGAGAAGCAGGCTCCCCGTGGAGCTGGGAGCCTGATGTGGGGCTCGATCCCAGGATCCTGGGATCATGACCTGAGCCAAAGGCAGACACATAACCGACTGAGCCACCCAGGTACCCCAATACTTGTGTTCTTAACACTCTTAGCTTTTTGCCTCCTAATTGTCAGTGGATTATAACTAACTGGGAAAATTTTGCAGGGCAGTGAGCTCACTACCGGATGGTAGTAGCATTTTTTATTCAATGGGATTTATTCTTGGGAGAAATTTCTAGTAGCAGTATTTTGCTCTTCTGATATGCAGGAAAGGGAGTATAGATACTATGTTTTAGGTGTAAAAACTGCATTATATAACTCATTTTTAAAAAAATTATGTCCCACCTTTAAGGTAGGTAGTTTTTTTATCACTGTAGATGGAAAAATACTAAGAATCCTAAACCTTGTGAAATGTAATTAAAATATAACGTGTTTCTATATATTGTCTATTTAAAGTTTTTAAATGTAACCAAAACCAGTGCCTCAAATTAATTAAAATGACCCTCTTTTTAGCAAAGTTAAAATAGACATTTTGATATGACTGGATTAGACATTTTGATAGGACTATTTATTAGACATTTTGATATGACTTTATTAGACATTTATTAGATTGTGTTACATGTTAAGCACATGTTATGTACTTGGAATAGAAAACATATGAAGATATGTATCAGTGTCCTCAAGACATGGTCTAGAGGGGGAAACATTTAATTTTCGGTGAAAAGTATCCCCATGTTTATGCATTTATATATATGTGTGTTGACATTCAATTTTGTAAATAAAAAATTACATCTAATATGAAACAGCCATGAATGATATTAAGCCCTCACCAATAAAAATTTAGAAGTAAAGTGAACACTTGATTTTATACATGTCCACAAATATAATGTTATTTAAGTCATTTATGAAAATGTCTGTATATGTATGTATAATAAACTTGGAGCAGAAACTTTTCTTTTTCTATTAGTGTTTTGTCATATTTTTTATTGTGAAAATTTTCAATTATGCACAAAGTCAAGAATTATCAACCTACATTTTTTTAAGCTCCTTAAATTTATCTGTTGGTGCTTACCTAGATATCTCAGCATTTTCATTACTTTCTTTAAAAGTTCAGAATACATTAAAAAAAAAAAAGTCCCTTGGTTTAAAAAGCATTGGTGTGGCTCCTGGGTGGCTCAGTTGGTTAATTATCTGCCTTTGGCTCAGTTCATGATCCCAGGGTCCTGGGATCTAGACTTCCATGGGGCTCCCTGCTCTTCAGGAAGGCTGCTTCTCCCTCTGCTCCCACCCCCACTTGTGCGTGCATGCTCTCAAATAATCGAATTAAAAAATAGGCAGAAGACATGCACTGACATTTCTCTAAAGACATCCAGATGGTCAACAGATGCATGAAAAGATGCTCATCATCACGTATCATCAGGGAAATGCAAATCAAAACTCCAGTAACAGATCACCTCACACCCATCAGAATGGCTAAAATCAGCAAAACAAGAAACAGCAGGTATTGGCAAGGATGTAGAGGAAGGGGAACCCTCTTGCATTGTTGATGAGAATGCCAACTAGAACAGCCACTGCAGAAAACAGCATGGAGATTCCTCGAAAAGTTCATAATAGAACTACCCTACTATGCAGCAATTTGCATTACTTGGTATTTACCCCAAAAATAGAAAAACATGAGCTCAAAGGGATATGTACACCCCTATGTTTATAGCAGCATTATTTATAATAACTAAGATATGGAAGCAGCTTGTGTGTCCATTGATGAATGGATGAAGAAGTGGTATATATGTGTGTGTGTGTGTGTGTGTGTGTATTTTATATATACATTTTATATGTATATATTTTATATATGTGTGTGTACATATATAATGGAATATTACTCGGGCATATAAAAGAATGAAAGCTTGCCATTTGCAGTGACATAGGTGGAGGTGGAGAGTGTAATGCTGAGTGAAATAAGTCAGAGAAAGACCAATAGCACATGATTTCTTTTTTTTTTTTTTAAAGATTTTATTTATTTATTCAACAGAGAGAGATCACAAGTAGGCAGAGAGGCAGGCAGAGAGAGAGGAGGAGGCAGGCTCCCTGCGGAGCAGAGAGCCCGATGCAGGCCTCGATCCCAGGACCCTGGGATCATGACCTGAGCCGAAAGCAGAGGCTTTAACCCACTGAGCCACCCAGGCGCCCTAGCACATGATTTCACTCATGTGGAATTTAAGAAGCAAAACAAACTAGCAAAGGGAAAAAAAAAACAAACCAAGAAACAGACTCTAAACTATAGAGTGAAGAAACTGATAGTTACCAGAGGGGAGATAGGTGGGGGATGGGTGAAATAGCAGATGGGGCTTATGGAGTGCACTTGTCCTGATGAGCACCGGATAATTAAAAACACTGTAGTAATCTAAGGATTTTATGACTCTGACAATATGCAGTCTAACTTGAAGTCTTTCTCAAGGCCTAATTCAACTTCTGTCTTTTAAACTTTCTCTGATTAAATTTACATGCAGTGATTACTCAATATAAAATACCACCCTGAAAATCTTTATTCTCCCTAAATCCTGTATTTTTCTGTGAAGCATTTTTCACCGTCTAACATATCCATTTCTTTGTTTATCGCTGTTTCCTCTCCGCACATATATCCAGACACAGTAGGATTGTAAGCTCCATAGGCAGGGATTTTGTTAATATATTGCTATATCTCCTTTACTGTTGCCAGTGACTGGCACATATCAGGTTCTCAAGCAACATTTGTTAAATTTAGTTCTCAATGTCCCATTCCTCTGAGCTGCTCTGTTTATAGATAGTATTCAAAATAAAATGTTAATTTTTGTGGTGTTCAGTGTGTATGCATTTGGTTGTCATCACCTTAAGAAACTCCTAGGGCTAACAGCTCTATTTTGTATCATTACCTCTCCCACCCCAGAGTTTTATTATGCTTGATAGTCAAATTTGGGCTCTTGACTCAGCTAGGGCATGAATGGCTCAGCCATTTACTTGGTTTTGTAAAATTAGGCAAGTTTTCTGATCCTGTGCTAAAAGCGGTATCGTTTTAAGAATGTACTAGATAGGGGCGCCTGGGTAGCTCAGTCAGTTAAGTGTCTGCCTTTGGCTTGTGCCCTGATCCCAGAGTCCTGGGATCAAGGCCTGCATTGGGCTCGCTGTTCACTAGAGTAGGAGGGAAAGGGGGAGGGGCTCTGCTTCTTCCTCTGCTCTTCCCCCCACTCATACTATCTCCCTTTCTCTCTCAAATAAATAAATGAAAATCTTAAAAAAAAAAAAATACTGGGGTGCCTAGGTGGCTCGGTTGGCGTCTTCCTTTGGCTCAGGTTGTGATCTCAGGGTCCTGGGATCCATCCCTGCATGGGGCTCCCTACTCAGCGGGGTATCTGCTTCTCCCCCTGCCTCTCACCCTGCTTGTTCTCTCTCTCTCTCTCTCTCTCTCTCTCTCTCTCTCTCTCTCTCTCTCTCTCTCCCCCCGCCCTCTCAAATAAAATCTTAAAAAAAATAATTTAAAAAATGGGTAATTAAAAAAATACTAAAAATGTACTAGGCAGTTACTTGAGGACATAAAATTGAGAGAATATAGAACATCTTATGTAGTAAGCGTAATAAAATGTAGCCATTGTTATCTAGATGATGAAAGCATTTATTCATTCCTTTTTTTAAAAAAAAAGGTTTTATTTATTTATTTGAGAGAAAGAGAGAGTACAAAAGGGGAGAGGATCAGAGGGAGAAGCAGACTCCCTGTTGAGCAGGGAGCCCAACGTGGGCTTGATCCTGGGACTTGGGATCATGACCTGTGCCGAAGGCAGATGTTCAATCAACTGAGTCACCCAGGCACCCCTGTTCATTCCTTTTGATTTGTTTATATTCTTATTTATAATAATTTTCAAGAAGGAAGAAAAAGTCTCTGCATCCAGCATCTCATTTTATGTATACCACAGTATATGAGAGGTTACACCACAGGTATACGAGGGGTTATTTTTAGTTTTTTGTTCCTAACCTTCCTTATTGTACTCTTATCAGTGTGATTTCTGTGTTATGAGTGAATGACATTGTTTTCCAGCTCGTACTTCAGGACAGACCAGTGCAATCTCTAGGCTTAGTTTGTTATAGCCAGCAACTTCCCTGTGTTTTGACTCTGGCACCCGTCCTTCATGACTATTGAGTACAATTTTCTGATTTTCCTCTCTTGCTACTCTCTCATCCCAACCCTACTTGGATATTGGCCAAGTAGCCATTTCTATCCTGTTCTTTCTTAAAATTATCTAATTTTTATATACATGTAAATTTTAATACCTATAAAATATGTTTTTCAGAATCCTTTTTCTCTACAAGGAATCGCATACCATTTTTATGACTGGGTATGTAAACATATATTCTGTTCTCAGTGTGCTGTGACAAACCTAGAAATTTTTACTAGTTTCAATAAATGTAAAAGATTAGGAAACACTAATGTATCCTGACTTTAAATTCTTATGATTTGTAGTTTAGAATCTAGAAACTTTAAAATCTGCAGACTAAGTGTGGGAGTTTGCTCCCCTATGCTGTTTTTTTCTGTCTTTCTCCCAGAATACCACCACGTTTCACCTATACTTTCTAAGTAAGAGATTGGAGGGAGGTTCCTACTTGTAGGAATTCAATATTTCAGGGAAGAAATACTCTGATTCTTGAGAATCCTTCACTAAAACAGTAGTTTACCTATTTGTTTTTTGGTGAGGCTGACACTCATTTTCCAGTAGATATTTCATTCAGAAAATATTTCATCATTAAAAAGAATGTACTGGTTCAGATTCTTATAAAGGTGTTCAAGTAGTGTGACTGTTGACTTCCTCACCCAAGATCAGCTTCAGCATAAGGAGAACTAAAGTTTCAGAAGATACAGTGAAAAACTTCTAAGATGGTGAAAGAGGGACTGTTTTGAACTGGTATGTGGGATGGGAGCTTTGTTTTGGGGATGGAGGAGGCATCTTGCTTTGGCTTTGGGAAGAAAAATAGGAAATGAACTACTGGAGTTCTGCTCTTGCTTCTCCCCTTTGAACCCAAATTGGGTAATCCTTCCATACCTGCAGTGTCTCAGAATTCTTGTCCCAGTATCCGCAGGAAATGAAATCAGAATTGTGCTCTTTGCCTTTTAGGGGATGAGAAATATGGACTGTTGCCTTCCCACCTCATACTCATCAGATTCCTTGTACTGATAATTTATAATCTAAAGAGAATCTCCCTTTCATGATGTTTTTCCACGTGAACAAAGAGTAAAGCTCCTTTCCCAAGGAACTGTCTTTTGGAAAAAGGAGAGATTGACTAGTTTTCTGCTTCCTGAAACTCTTTTACCATAGGTGTTTTCCATCTTAACATCCTGTTTTCACTGGGCCTGACAGAGACTTTTGTCTGGCATTCTTCCATATGTGTTGCTTTGAGTAAGTTTTCTTTTCTTTTTTTTTTTTTTTAAGGATTTTATTTATTTATTTGAAAGAGAGAGAGAGAGAGAGCATGAGGGGGGGAGGGTCAGACAGAGAAGCAGACTCACCGCTGAGCAGGGAGCCGGATATGGGACTCGATCCTGGGACTCCAGGATCATGACCTGAGCTGAAGGCAGTCGCTTAACCAGCTGAGCCACCCATGCACCCTTGAGTAAGTTTTCTTAGAAGAAAATGAGCACACAGGCCAAAATAATAAGACATTCCAAAGAAAAGTAGTGTACTCAGTTATAGATTTTATTCATAGTAGAAATATAAAAATAGAAGAAGAATATAAAATTATCCTAATACTTAGCTTAAAATTTGGGGGAAAAAAGATTAATGATACAAAACAAAATATAGAGACACCTGGGTGGCTCAGCTGGTTAAGCATCTGCCTTCAGTTCAGGTCATGATCCCACGGTCCTGGGATCAAGTCCTGCATTGGGCTCCCTGCTAAGCAGGGACCCTGCTTCTCCCTCCGCCTGCTGCTCCCTCTGCTTGTGCTCTCTCCTCTTCTTTCTGACAAATAAATAAATAAAATCTTAAAAAAAAGAACAAAATATGAAGGAAAAAAAGTTATTCAGTATAAAAAAAATAGCTGACATGAAGACAGAAAATATAAATAACAATAAATCCTCTGAAGAGCAAAATAGATAATTATTAGATTAGAGAGTGAGATTATCTCACAGGAAAAAGGAAAAGGAAAGTACAAGGAATTTGGAAATATAAAGGAAAAATTGAGAGATACTGAGGACAAAAATGAAAGTATTAACATCTAGGTGAAGGAATATCAGGAGAGGAGAAAAATTAAGACGTGATGAGAAAATATTTGAAGGAATAAAGGGGATAGAGTTTCTAGAATTAGAGAGGGAGGGGAAGAAGGGATGAGTATTTCCAGATAAAAGGGCCCACAAAGAGTCCAGAGAGAGATAAGAAAAAACCCATAGCACATTAAAGTTAAGTGTAAAACTTCCAAAAGGGAAGAAAAAAATCTATAATTTTCCAGACATGGGAAACAAGGAAGTCATAAGGAAACAAAAGAAGGATTACGTTTACATCACTTTTTTTTCAGACAGCAACTCTGAATGCAAGCAGAAAATGCATTAGTAATTTTAAAAATTTGAAGGGAAGAACTTGGAAATTTTTTATGCCTCCAAACTCTCAGATATAAATTCATAATAATAAATCTTATCATGCGTATTAGTCTCAGAAGGTCTACTGCATAAATTCTCACATTAAAATTAGCTTAAGGGGGGTGCCTGGGTGGCTCAGTGGGTTAAAGCCTCTGCCTTCGGCTCAGGTCATGATCTCAGGGTCCTGGGATCGAGGCCCGCATCGGGCTCCCTGCTCAGCGGGGAGCCTGCTTCCCCCCATCTCTCTGCCTGCCTCTGTGATCTGCCTGCTTGTGATCTCTCTCCCTCTGTGAAATAAATAAATAAAATCTTTAAAAAAAAAAAATTAGCTTAAGGGGCACCTGGCTGGCTTAGTTGGAAGAGCATGGGACTCTTGATCTTGCGGTCATGCGTTCAAGCTACATGTGAGGTATAGAGATTATGTAAATAAATAAAACTTAAAAAAAAAAAAGGGTCTACGAAATAGTCATGTAAAAGTGGTAGTTTTAAAAATAATAAAAGTAGCTTTAGATAAAAGTACTGAAATGAGCAAATTTATTTCTTTAAATGCTGGAAAAGATAGATGAAGTAAAGTTTTATTATCCCCCATTAAAAAAAAATGTAGCTAGTACCAAAGAATAGAGAAGATGTGTTCAAACAAACCTGAATTAAAAGCCTAGTTAGTACTTTTTGAACTGTGTGTTAAAGTAACACTTAGAAATTTTTTTCAGTTTCACGCCTGACTTATGCATTATAAAAAATCATGTGCATCAATGTTCCAGCAATGTCAAGTTGGTAGAAAAATTTTTAATGTGTAGTTTTTGTTCCTGTACTTCATGGACCTGTAACAGGTGCTTGAAACAGGCAAACTGTCAGTAGAAACAGATAAGTACTGGCAGAAATTAAGTGACAAAGACATTAAAACAATATTATAAATTTAATATATACAAGGATTTAAAGGAAAAACAAACATAGGAGAAATCTAAGATATATTAAAAAAGAACCAAGTGGACATTTATAGATAAAAAATACAGTAATTAAAATGAAAAATTCATTGGATGGGCTTAACAGCATATTAGACATAGCTAAAGAAAAGATAAGTGACCTTAATATATTAATAGAAACTATGCAAAATGAAGCACAGAGAATAAAGACTGGGGAGGAAAGAAAAAATAAGTCTTAGTGACCTGTAGAATGTTATTAAGCTTTCGAACATGTGCTTAATTGAAGTTTTAGCAAAGGATGGATAGTGAAAATATTCAATGAAATGATATTTTAAAACTTCCCACATTTGGAGGAACATTTTAAATAGCTCCAAGAAGCTCAAAGAATCACAAACAAGGTAAACACACCAGAAAGGGGGGAAAAAAATGCACTCAAAAATCAGATACCAAGACGCACCTGCATGGCTCAGTTCGTTAAGCGGCTGTCTTTGGCTCAGGTCATGATCCCAGAGTCCTGGGATCAAACCCCGCATTGGGCTCTCTGCTCAGTGGAGAACCTGCTTCTCCCTCTCCCTCTGCCTGCTGCTCTGCCTACTTGTGCTCGCTCTCTCTCTAGCTCTCTGTCAAATAAATAAATAAAATATTTTTAAAAATGTAAAAAAAAATCAGATATCAAAGCACATTATAATCAGTTCCCTGGAAGTGAGTAATAAGGAAGAACTGTGAAAAGTAGCAATAGACCGCTATCAGAGGAACAAATTTAAGAATGACTGCAGACTTCTTACCAGACAACTTGCAAACCAATAGGCAATAGAAAAAACTTTTTAAAGTACTGAAAGAAAACGTTCAACCTAGAATCTTACAGAACCTGAGTGGATTCATCATTACCAGATACAAGCTATAAGAAGTGTTAAAGGCCTTTTGGCAAGAAAAATGATACCAGGTGAAAATTTGAATCTACATAAAGGAATGAAACCTGCCATAAATGATTAATTTTTTAGAAAAAGTTTTATGCTTTTTTTTGTTAGGTTTCTTGTTTTGTTTTTATTTTTATTTTTTTTAAGATTTTAAGNTGGAAGTGAGTAATAAGGAAGAACTGTGAAAAGTAGCAATAGACCGCTATCAGAGGAACAAATTTAAGAATGACTGCAGACTTCTTACCAGACAACTTGCAAACCAATAGGCAATAGAAAAAACTTTTTAAAGTACTGAAAGAAAACGTTCAACCTAGAATCTTACAGAACCTGAGTGGATTCATCATTACCAGATACAAGCTATAAGAAGTGTTAAAGGCCTTTTGGCAAGAAAAATGATACCAGGTGAAAATTTGAATCTACATAAAGGAATGAAACCTGCCATAAATGATTAATTTTTTAGAAAAAGTTTTATGCTTTTTTTTGTTAGGTTTCTTGTTTTGTTTTTATTTTTATTTTTTTAAGATTTTATTTATTTATTTGACACAGAGAGAGAGATCACAAGTAGGCAGAGAGGCAGACAGAGAGACAGGGAAAGGAGGAAGCAGGCTCCCCGCTGAGCAGAGAGCCTGATGCGGGCCTTGATCCCAGGACGCTGAGATCATGACCTGAGCCGAAAGCAGAGACTTTAACCCACTGAGCCACCCAGGCGCCCTCTTGTTTTGTTTTTAAAGGAAAAATAATCTGTTGGTTTACTGGTAAGTAAAATTAAGGGATGTACACTAACATTAGTATGCTCTTGTACAAATCCTATATACACATGGAGTGGAATAGCAGGGAGTGCCTGCTTTTCCTTCCCCCCTTGCTGCTCCTCCTGCTTGTGCTCTCTCTCCCTCTTGCTGTTTCTCTCTGTCAAATAAAATAATAAAATCTTTAAAAAAGAAAGAAAGAAAGAAGGAAATAAAGGAAAGAAAAGAAAGGAAGAAAAGACCTAATATACCATTGTGTTCATATAGAGCAGGTTTGTCATCTTAACAGTTTGCCGCAGTTGCTCCTGATCTTTTATATTTGAATAAAAGTGTTCCTCAAGTACTTCTCCCTAATCCAGCTCTCTTCTTTCTCCATAGCTAATCACTACCCAAATTTGTTGTTTCTTATTCTTGTATGTGCTCCACTCATAATAATATGTGGTATTGTTTTTGCATATCTTAAACTTGATACACTGTATATGCCATTCTGTAATTTGTTTTTTTCATTTAACTTTGTTTTTGTGATTTATTCGTTTTAGTTTATTTTAACTTACGTATAGTATTCAATTATATGATTCTTCAAATTTATTTGTCCATACTCTCATGAATAACATTTAGATTGTTTCTTATTTTTCTGTTAGGGGACAGTGTTGTGGCGAACATTTTTGGCTTTACCTCCATGGTGTACATGCAGTGAGACCTTTTTTTTTTAATATTTTATTTAGTTATTTGACACAGAGAGGGAGAGAGATCACAGGTAGGCAGAGAGGCAGGCAGAGAGAGAGGAGGAAGCAGGCTCCCCGCTAAGGAGAGAGCCAGATGTGGGGCTCAATCCCAGGACCCTGAGATTATGACCTGAGCCAAAGGCAGAGGTTTTAACCCACTGAGCCACCTAGGCGCCCCACAGTGAGACTTTTTTGAGGGTATTATTTCTGTAAGTGTAATTGTTGCATTTCGGGCATACTTATTTTATTAGACATTGCCTAATTGCTCTACAGAAGCATTGTCTTCAAAAATTTACCCCCAGCTCTTTTTGAGAGTTCCTATTTTTTCACATCTTCATCAACATTTAATATGTTAGTCTTTATTATAGCTGCGGATCTCATAAAATACCATCTTAATGCTGTTTTCATTTGTGCTTCTTGGATAACTAGGAAAGTTTAATGTCTTTTCATACATTTGTTGACCCTTTAGGCTTCTTTTTACAATCACTTGTCCAATATTTTTTTTCCGTTCAGTATGACTATGTTTTTTTAAAAGGTTGATTAGTAGGCTCTCTTTGTATATTCTAGATACTAATCCTTTATTGGTTTTATATCACCTTTGTCATCTCAAAGTAGCTTGTTTTTTCACATGTGTTTATAAGTTTTAGTGAATAAAATCTTTAAATTTTAAAGAAGTCAATTTTGTATATATTATGAGGCAAGGATCAAAATTTTTCCATAGAGTGTATTAATTTTCTAAGCAACATTTTTTTCTAGCCAACATTTATTAAATCATCCCTTTCTACAGATATTCAGTGCAGTCTCTCTTTTTTTTTTAATCATTTTCTTTTCTTTTCTTTTCTTTTTTTAAGGACTTTATTTGAGAGAGAAAGTGTGAGGGGAAGAGCACAAGTGGAAGGGAGGGGGGCTGTTGGGAGAAGCAGACACCCCGCTGAGCAGGAAGCCTGATATGGGTCTCAATCCTAGGACACTGGGATCATGACCTGAGCCAAAGGCAGATGTTTAACCGACTGAGCCACCCAGGCACCCCAGTGCAGTCTCTTTTATTTATTTATTTATTTTTGAAAGATTTTATTTATTTATTTGAGAGGGAGAGTGAGAGAGAGCACAGGAGTGGCATAAGGGACAGAGGGAGAAGCAGACTCCCTGCTGAGCAGAGAGCCTGATGTGTGGGACTCACTTCCTACCTTTCACAGCACTACCATAGCACAAACCCTCCCCAATGTCCATAACCCATCCACCTTATCCCTACCCTCCCACCCCCCAGTAGGCATTTTACAAGTTTAGCCTGATATATAAAAGAAAGAATTCCTTGGGGTGCCTGGGTGGCTCAGTGGGTTAAGCGTCTGCTTTTGGCTTGGGTCATGATCATAGGATCCTTGGTTCGAGCCCCATGTCATAAGTAGGAAGCCTGCTTTTTCTTCTCCCTTTTCTGCTCTCCCTGCTTATTTGTTCTCTTGCTCTCTATCTCTGTCAAATAAATAAAATATTTAAAAGAAAGAAAGAGAGAGAAAGAAAGAAAGAGAAAAGGAAGGGAAGGGGAGAGAAGGGGAGGGGAGGGAAGGGAAGGGGAGAGAGAGAAAGTAAAGAAAGAAAAGGAAAGAAAAGAAAGAGGGACGCCTGGGTGGCTCAGTTGGTTAAGCATCTGCCTTCCGTTTGGGTCATGATCCCGGAATCCTGAGATTGAGTCCCACATTGGGCTCCTTGCTCAGTGGGAAGCCTGCTTCTCCCTCTGCCTGCTGCTCCCCTTGCTTGTAGTCACTCTCTCTCTCTCTCTCTCTCTCTCTCTTTCTGACAAATGAATAAATCTTTAAAAACAAAAGGAAAGAATTCCTTTGAAATTTTTGTATTGGAATTGTTAAATGTTATATATATTAATTGAGGGGAAGTGTCTCTTTCATCATATTGAGCCATTTCTTCCATGAATTGTGTATGTGTCCATTTATTTACAGTCTTGTATTATGATTTTAGATAGAGGTAATAGTTTTTTCCATAAAGGTCTTCCTAATATCTTGATAACTAATTCCTGTGATCTTCTAGAAGTTATTGCTATTATGAGTAAAATCTTTTTATCCTATACTTCATAATAGACCCTGATATACAGAAATATGATTTATTTTTGTATAGTGATCTTTTGTCTGGGAGATTTCTGAATGCTTTCAAGTGTTCTAATAGTTTGTTTGACTTTTTGCCTCATGACCATTTTATTCTTCTCTAATGCTTATGCTTTTTTCAGAATTTCTTTTTCTTGTCTACTGTGTTGACTAAAACCTACAGGTCTGGATTCAAACAGTCATAGCAGGCACCTTTATGCCATTTGTAGTAGGCATCATTATATCATTTTTGATGGTAATGAGAATACTAACCTCTATGAGGAAAAGGTTTGCAGTACCTTTTATTTTTTAAAGTTTTTTTTTTTTTTTTTTTTTAATTTCACAGAGGGAGAGAGATCACAAGGAGGCAGAGAGGCAAGCAGACAGAGAGAGGGGGAAGCAGGCTCCCCACTGAGCAGGGAGCCCGATGCGGGCCTCGATCCCAGGACCCTGAGATCATGACCTGAGCCGAAAGCAGAGGCTTTAACCCACTGAGCCACCCAGGCGCCCTAGGTTTGCAGTACCTTTTAAAAGGTACTGAGTCAACAGTGCTTTTTCAACCTTGTTCGTGTGATGACGTACATAGAAAATGTCACATTTGTATAGCACATTGGGATAAACTAAGGCAGCTTCTTGTAATTGGGGTTCCCATTGCCTTAAGCCTCACCCACCTATCTCAAAGGCTAAATAGCACAAAATCAGGGATACTACCCTGTTAGGTATTGAAGGCATTTGTAGTTGGAAATATACTACAATGTTTTACTATTAAAAGTGATATTAGCCCTAGATTTTACATAGATATTAATTTATTAGTTTAAGGGATTCCTTGACTTTTATATTGCTTAAATTGTTTTTTATTGTTCATAAATGATTACTGAACTTCATCAAATGCTTTTTTTTAATCTAATGAAATAATTACATAGTTTTCTCCTTTAATATCTTAATATGGTGAATTACATTCAATAATAGTCTTTGCATTCTTAGGAGAAGCCTGCCTTGAATATTTTTAGATCAATTCTAACAGAAAATTTTTTATTTATCTGAATCATTGTGTTGCAAGCTCAGGAATTGTAAACATTATTTTTTAAATTGTGAAATGTGCTATAAAAACATATAAACATGTTTATATAATATTTTATTTACATAAATTTAGAGCATTGAACGACCTACTCTTTAGTTGCTACACAGTTTAAAAAGTAGACCATTACCAGTGTTCCTTCCTCACCTCAGAACAGGTAACTAGTGTCATGACTTTTGTGTTACCATTCCCTTGCTTTTATTTATACCTTTTTAACCCAAGTATGTATCCATAAACAGTTATTGTTTAGTTTTCAAAAACTGAGTAACAAACAGATTTAACTCCATGGAGCATAATATTGCCACCATTGAATGAAGGCTTCCAGAAGAAGATACAAGCTGAATAGTTTGTAGGTCATCGTGTGACTTCACAGTCTCTTTTGGAGGGGATCATAATGACTCACTCATAAAGTGAATAGTGTTGAGTGGTGGAGTCCACCTTACACCATTGAGGCATCTTGTGGGCCTTTACTAGTATAGATACTATATAGAGAGTAGTCAGAGGAAATGTGCTGCTATCTACTTCATAATTCTAAACTTACTCCATTCACTCTCTCTTTCTCAGTAGGAAGGAAGGAAGGCAGGAAGGAAGGAAGGAAAAGAAAAGAAAAAATTTATTTTTGCATAATCTCTACAACCAACGTGGGGCTTGAACTCACAACCCCAAGATCAAGAGTTGCATGCTCTACTGAGAGCCAGCCAGGTGCCTCTCATCTTTCTTGATAGTAGTATGTCTAGGTATTTAATTCTAGCATAAAAATAAATTTTCTTCACTAATTTGAAGATGCACCATTGCATTTAAAAGCTTCCATGCCAGCTGTTGAGATGCTTGAGGATGTTCTATGTCCTGATCTTTAGTATGTTACTTTTTTTTCTTTATGGATGCTCACAGGATCTTGGTTTTTTTCCCCAAAGGTTCTAAAATTTTTCTGTGAGGTTTCTTTTTATAAGTTTATTTTCATCCATTGTGTTTAGGCCCTTTTAATCTGGTAGCTTACTTTCTCAACCCTGAGAGATTTTTGTTTTGTTTTATTTTCGCCCCTTTGATTTATAGCTTTCCCTCCTTTTTTTTCTGTTCTCTCCTAAAATCGATATTGGGCATTCATTTTTCTCCTGATTCTCCAGTATTCTCTCCTCTATTTTTTATTTCTCTGTTTTTGTCGTACTTTCAATTTCTAATGTCCTAGAAAGTAAATTCCTTGGAGTGCCTGGGTAGCTCAGTCAGTAAAGCATTCAACTCTTGATTTCAGCTCAGGTCATGATCTCGAGGTCCTAGGATGGAGCCCCACATTGTGCTCCATGCTCAGTCTGGTTGGGATTATCTCCTTTTCCCTCTGCCCCACCCCTGCTCTCTAATAAATAAATCTTTTTAAAAAAAGTAAATTTCTTCAACTTTCCTTTTAAGATTCCAACTCATTTTCTTTTATAGCGTCTTGTTTTTGTTTCATGGATATCTTACTCTGAGAATATAAATTTTGGTTTTGTTCATGTTTTGGTCTCTGTTCCTAGTCTCTCTTTCCTGTATGTTATGCTTTTCCTTTCATCTATGTATTTATAAACTCTGTCTTTTAAGTTAGAGTCTTTCAAAGATACCAGATATCACTGGCTGGCTGCTCATGATTCAGAAGGAAACCAAAATGCTGATTGAAAGTTTCAAGTGCGTGGATAGGGTTTATCTATTTTGAACTTTATTGAATGATGATCTGGGAAGACTACTTGTGGGTCAAACTTAGTGGTAGGATTTTCAGTTATTTCTCAGATGGTTACTTTCCCAAGGGAAGTCACTCTCCTGCATATATGGTAAGGATCCCAAGTTGGAGAAGAAGACTGGATTCTCTGCCTTTAGATATTAATATGTATATAGTCGCTTTTCATACTTTGGTTTGGACAAGAGGATGAAACCCAAAACTGAGTTTGTGTTTTCTTTGTCCAGAGAGACTCTGTTTTGAACTTTTCAGAGAATGAACTTTGAACACAACATACCTCCCTGGTACATGGAGTCATGCAGGGGATTGAGGGGTCTGATTGTTTTTCTTAAATAGCTGTCACTGACATCCTTCTTATGTCATTAACCCTGTACTCCCTTTACCCTCAGTTCCAGTGTTACCTGGTACTGCCAGCTCTTAAGCTTTTTGAACATTTCGTGGGGTAAAATAGGTTGGTTCTCACCTTTTTTCTATCTCAGCCTGGAATTTAGCTTTCTCTGATCTAAGTCATTTACCATTGATCCATTTCCTTTATAACTTTAAAAAAGTCATTGATTTTTCTACCTCTTACCCTTTTTTCCTATCTTTTTAAAGTATTTCTCCTCCTAAGGGATTTCCCTGATGTTAATAGTAGAGTTTCAGGAGGGATTGAAATTAAATTCATGTATATAATTCTCCATCTTAACCCGGAAGCCTAAACCCACTTTTTAATTGTCCTACCTATTTATACTATGTACAGTATTGATGATGAAGCATTGAAATATCCTGAAAAGGGTAATACCTAAGTGTTCCATATGTTTTTAAAAAATAAAACACTAAGAGTATTAATTATTTTTGTGAGTATCAACATTTGTACTTCCCCCTTTTTTTTTTTAAGATTTTATTTATTTATTTGACACACAGAGAGAGATTACAAGTAGGCAGAGAGGCAGGCAGAGAGACAGGGAGAGGAGGAAGCAGGCTCCCCGCTGAGCAGAGAGCCCGATGCGGGCCTCGATCCCAGGACGCTTGAGATCATGACCTGAGCCGAAAGCAGAGGCTTTAACCCACTGAGCCACCCAGGCGCCCATGTACTTCCCCTTTTAGAATAGAAACTAGATAATAAGAAAGGGCATATTAGGAAAATTCAAATGAATCTGCCAAATTATTCATGGTGAATACCAATCATTATAAAATATTGAAATAAAGAAATTTTGTATTCTTTTCAGATAATATTTACTAAGAAGTAAAGTCAGAAAAATTTATTTTCATTAATTACTTATGGTGCTGTAAAGTTTGATTATAAGCATAACAGTATGCCTTTAAGAAAGACCTTCTAGGGCGCCTGGGTGGCTCAGTCCGTTAAGCCACTGCCTTCGGCTCAGGTCGTGATCCCAGGGTCCTGGGATCGAGTCCCACATGGAGCTCCCTGCTCGGCAGAGAGCCTGCTTCTCCCTCTCTTTCTGCCTGCTGCTCTGCCTACTTGTGATCTCTCTCTCTGTGTATCAAAAAAATAAATAAAATCTTTAAAAAGAAAGAAAGAAAGACCTTCTAATCAGTTAAATTCAGTTAATTCAGGGATGCCTAAGCCGTGAAAATTAAAGAGGAAAATGACCAAGACTGAATGATGATTCTTATAATACACTGGAAAGTACTTTTGTTTTATATGGTGGTAAAACCACCCACAAATTTTATCTATTTATGGTGATGCTTACTTGAATATTTGGAAAATAGAAAAATGTCTTTCTGTTAGCTTAGTAATACATCTGGTGTTATTAATAGGTTATTGATATTTAAATTTTTTATACCTCTTCCACAGGCTTAATGGTGGGGACACTTGAAAATCATTGCACTTGAGGGGCGCCTAGCTGGCTCAAATAGTAGAGCATACAACTATTGATCTTGGGGTTGTGAGTTCAAGCCCTATGTTGGGTGTAAAGATTACTTAAAATCTTTTTTTTAAAAAAGTCATTGCACTTGAATATATATTTTCATAGTATATTGGACACTTTAAGATTATAAAAACATGGAATAGGTCTCACAAAACAAACTGAGGGTTACTGGGGGGTGGGAGGGTAGGGATAGGGTGGATGGGTTATGGACATTGGGGAGGGTTTGTGCTTTGGTGAGTGCTGTGAAAGATGTAAGCCTGATGATTCACAGACCTGTACCCCTTGGGCAAAGAATAAAAATAAAATTAAAAAAAAAAACCATGGAATAGGTAAGTTAAGATATATATTTTATAAAAGAATAGTCTTATCCCACATACAAGTGGTCTCTACAAAGTTTGGGGATGTAAACTGCAGGAAAAGATCCAAAAAATTATGTCAGAGTCAAAGCAAAACTTAGTCATTAGTGTATCATGTATACTTCTAAAATTATTTCTTTTACTTCTCACTGTTAAGAGATACCTAACAGTTTTTATGTACCATGGTACTCATATTGTTATCTCTTGAAGTAAACTTAGAACTTATGCAGTATCCATTACGTAAGAACGTGTAGCTCTGTATATCAAAGCTCAAGGTCCAAGATAGCCTTAGTCTATTTGAAGAATAAATAAAAGGGAAGAAGAAAACAAAGTGTTGTGTGACCAATTCCTTTTTTTCTTTCCGCCATATAACATCCTACCCAAAAGCCTTGCTTCAGTGGAGACTGTAATTGTTTAGTGTGAATTTTAATCAGGATATAGTGATTCATTCTGAGATATTGCTTAGAAGACAAAATTCTGTGGTGATGGCATGTACATTGCTCACTTTTTTCCCTATATGGGTTCCCTGCCAGATTCACTAGAACTTTATTTTGTGAAGTAAGTTAAATGATAAAACACCTGCTATATTAGTTTGGTAGGGCTCCCATAACAAAATACCAGAGACTGGGTGGCTTAAACCACAGAAATTTATTTTCTCACAGTTCTTGTGCTAGAAGTCCCAAGATAGGGTGTCAGTAGAGTTGGTTCCTCCTGAGAGCCGTGAGGAAAGGATCTGTTCCAGGCATCTCTCTTTGACATAAATGGCCATCATCTCCCTGCATCATCATATCATCTCCCCTCTGTACCTGTGTCCAAGTTTCCTCTTCTTATAAAGATACTAGTCTTACTGGACTATCTACAACCCTAATGACTTCATTTTTAACTTAATTACCTCTGTAAAAACGCTATCTTCCAAATATGGTCACATTCGGAGGCCCTGGGAAGTAAAACATGAGACTTTTTTAGAGAGGATGCAATTCAGCTCCTAACACATGCTATTACAAAAATGTATCTTCAAAGTAGAGGACGTATCGGTCTGAGAAATGAAGTAATTTATTAAACTGTACTTGAATATTATTATAATCAATGAGAACTTCGTTTCCCTATTATCAGAAGCATGGTTTTGAAAGGGAAGCAGCAATGGAATCTCAGTTCTGGGAAAAGTAACTCCCTGTTAAGTAGATCCTTTGAGAGGCAGCTTGATAATCATTTTTTTGTTGTAGGAACTGTAGCCAAGAAATAGATTTGTTCAATACTGTCCCAATACTAGACACTCTACAAATGCTTAAACAGATGATACTTTGCACTTATCTTTACCCAGATACCTTTGTCTATAGGATACCCAAGTCTTTCTTTTTTATTTTTTTAAGATTTTATCTTTAAGTAATCTATACACCCAGTGTGGGGCTCAAGCCCTCAACCCCAAGATCAAGAGTCGTATGCTCCACTGACCAAGTGAGCCAGTATGCTAAACAGCTAAGGTTAATTAAGGAGTATAGGAAAAACTATTAAATGAGAATCTGGATAGAGATTTCTTACTGTGTTTGCATCCTAACTGATTGTGGTTTAACTTTTTGCGTAAAACTACCTCTTCCCCCCCTTTAAATGAATAGCTTGATAGATTAAATTAAAGATGTTTTTAGAGGTGCCTGGCTGGCTTAGTTTGTAGAGCATGTTAAGTCTTGATCTCAGGTACGTGAGTCTGAACCCTGTGTTGGGGATAGGATTTACTTTTTTAAAAAAGGGTTTACCCTGTGTTGGGGCACCTGGGTGGCTCAGTCAGTTAAGCGTCTGCCTTTGGCATGGGTTGTAATCCTGGAGTCCTGGGATGGAGCCCCACTTCGGACCCCCTGCACAGCGGGGAGTCTGCTTCTCCCTGTCCCTCTACCACTCCCCCTACTTGTGCTCTCTTACTCTCACTCTCTTGAAAATAAATAAAATCTTAAAAAAAAAATAGATGTTTTTAGAAGATACCTATTTGAGAATAAAGCTGAAGTGATTTCTCACTTTATAACATATATGTGGGGTATGCTTTAGCCTTTCCCAATACTTTTTTTTGTTTTTAAAGATTTCATTTATTTGAGAGAGAAAGGAAAAATGAGCACCAGCAGGGAGAGAGATGGAGAGGGAGAAGCAGGCTCCTCACTGAGCAGAGACCCTGATGTGGGGTTCGATCCCAGGACCCTGGGATCATGACCTGAGCCAAAGGCAGACTCCAAACCAACGGAGCCACCCAGGCGCCCCTCCCAATAGATTTTTAATACAAGCAACTACTATCTGCTGTCTGGGAGTTTTTCCACCTTAACTCAGGACTCAGTGTTTTTACTAGACAGACTGTACTGTTGTCATAGTTGGTATTCTTACTGTGATTGATGTTACCAATAAAAAAAAGTTGATTTTGCATTGTAGATAAAAGAAGCTCACATTTGGAGTTATTCCTGTCAGCCTAAAAAATAGTTTGTTAATATGTGTCCTCAAATAAAGTGTGGTACTTTTATTTATACTTGAGTACTTTTCCATTTGAAGTTTAATAGGCAGCTGTGGGTTTGTTGTGTTTTTGTTTTTGTTTTTTAATTTCTGCCTCTGAATACTAAATTCTCATTCCCTCAGATATAGCCAACAATCTGGGTATGCCTGTGTCCGAAAAATACAGACAACCTTCTGCCTAACCTTCTCTTACAAACTCCTGATTATCTAATATGAGTTATTTTTTATTATGAGTTATTTTTATTGCATTCCTGATAATGGCAAAGGCAGTAACTATTACTCATATTTAAGATGGTTTCCAAAAGTTTGAAATTTTCATCAGTTTGGCCTTTTCATTCCTTTCAGGGTCATAACAATTAAGAGATTTTATTTAGTATCACCTATATGAAGGATATTCTAATAAAAAGATGGAGCCGGGAATTACAAAGATGAGTAAGGCAAGATCCTTGCGCAGACAAGTACATTAATTACTGTAATTCAAGGTACAGTAAGATTAGTGCCAATAGAGTGTATCATCCTAGCATCAGTATATTAGAGACTATGACTTCTCAGGGATTTCCTGGCTGTATTTTCTGAAACTGTTCTGTTGTTACCAGAAAAACTCTTAGTAAGAAATTAGAGTACTTTATAATATAATCTAGTGATAAAAATATGTATGTAATCTAATGCTAAACATAATTTTTGGCTTAGTAAAATCAAGTAACAGGCCCTTATTGACTTCTTTTCTGGGCAGAGCACTGTTTTCTACTGTGACAAGTTTTGAAGAAAATATGTTGTTTTTCTTAAAGATTTATTTATTTGCTAGAGTGCTGAGTGCAAAGTGGGAGGGGCGGAGGGAGAGAGAGAGAGAGAGAGAGAGAGAGAGAGAGAGAGAATCCCAAGTAGACTCCCTGCTGAGCTTGGAGCCCAACTCGGGGCTCAGTCCCATCATCCTGTGATCATGACTTGAGCCAAAATCAAGAGTCTGATGCTCAACTGTCAGATCCACGCAGGCACCCAGAAGAAAATATGCTTTTCAAAGGACCTACTCTCCAAAGAGTTTATAGGTCATTAATCTTAGGTGCGTAGAATATTTTATGAGCCCCAAAGCAATATAACTGTATGGACAAATAATGCAATATGAATAAAATATGCAAGCTCTAGCTAATAATTTAGCATTGGGATTGATTAAAAGCATGAACAAAGTACAGTAGTCCCCCTCTTATTTGTGGGAGATATGTTCTTTTTTTTTTTTTTTTTAAAGATTTTATTTATTTATTTGACACAGAGAGAGAGATTACAAGTAGGCAGAGAGGCAGGCAGAGAGACAGGGAGAGGAGGAAGCAGGCTCCCTGCTGAGCAGAGAGCCCGATGCGGGCCTCGATCCCAGGACGCTGAGATCATGACCTGAGCCGAAAGCAGAGGCTTTAACCCACTGAGCCACCCAGGCGCCCGTGGGAGATATGTTCTGAGACCCCCAGTGGATGTATGAAACTGCAGATAGTACAGAACCCTGTGTTATTTACATACTTGTGATGAAGTTAAATTTATAAATTGGGCATAGTAAGAGATTAACAACAATTACTAAAAAATAGAACAGTTGTAACAGTATAATAAAAGTTCTGTGTGTCTGGTTGGTCTCACAATATCTTATTCGACTGTACTCACCCTTCTTGTGATGTGTCTCACATAGAATGCCTGCATGATGGGATGAAGTGTAGTGAATGATGTATATAGTGTTAGGTTACTATTTACCTTCTGAGGGTACATCAGAAGGAGGATCATTGGGGCGCTTAGGTGGCTCAGTCAGTTGAGCATCTGCCTTCGGTTCAGGCTATGATCTAGAGTCCTGGGATTGAGCCCCACATCGGGCTCTCTGCACAGCTGGCAGTCTGCTTCTCCCTCTCCCTCTGCCTGCCACTTCCCCTGCTTGTGTTATCTCTCTTTTTCTGTTAAATAAATAAACAAAATCTTTAAAAAAAAAAAGATGAAGAAGAAGGATCACTTGCTTCCCGTGATTGACCTCAAGTAACTGAAACTGCAAAAAGGAACCGTGGATAAGGTGGCATTGCTGTGTAATCATAGGGTCTTTCATGGAAGAAATTTTTAATTATACATTGGAATAGATATTAAGCATGAGTTTTACTCTAAAGTATTTTGGAGAGTATATCTCAAACTGTGCTCTATAAAAAACTTAAGTGTTTAAAGCAAAGTCTCTTGTTCAGTAAGGTGAGGGAAATACCTCTCTCCCCTAAGTGGTTTACAATAAAGTGAGGTTAATAGATAAGGATTCTTAGGCCCAGAGGTTTTTAAATCATTAGGCCAAGAGTTGGTCAGTTAGGGATTGTGATAATTGTATTAAAACACACATAGTAAATGTTACAACATAAATTTGTCTGTGGCTTTGAGTTTTAATACAGTTTATATGTTTATAAACTTTAGGAAGAATAGGAATATTTAACACTTTCAGTTTTTAAGGGGTAATTATTTAAAAAAAATTTTTTTTAAAGATTGGCAATTGTTTTTTAAAGATTTATTTATTTATTATAGGTAGAGAGGGAGGGTGTGCACGCCCACACTACCAAGGGTACGGCAGAGGGAGAGAATCCTCAGACTCCCCGCTGAGCTCAGAACCTGTGCCTGGTCTCTGTCCTTAGACCCATGAGATCATGACTTGAGCCCAAACTAAGAGTCTGATGCTTAACCAACTGAGCCACCCAGGCACCTGTCTAGGGGGTAATTATTATTTGAATGTGACTTAAATCTACTTATTAAGAAGGCATAATTGTGGCTAATTCCAAGTAAGACCTGACCCGATAAATCGCCTTATTACTAAATCTAGCTAGTTTTAGAGATTTCACTCTTGCCTAGATCTAGGACTGGTAGTCAGACTGCAACAGTCACAACTTGATAAACATTTAAAATGATGAATTAAAGTTTTAATTCTCATATGTGATTTGTAATTGAAGTAAAAATACAGTTAGATGTTGTAAAGATTGCTTTTCACTTTTTGTCCTGTCTTAGCAATCTAAGAAGGTAAACATAACTTGAGAGCTCTTAAAAGAGGTTCTCATGCAAGAGAACGCTATAATGGGATACCATTTTTTAGATACCATGTTAGGAAAGGTAAGAAGTTTTGATAGCATCTTTTTGGAAAGGGTGTGGGGAAACTGCCACTCATTTATTGCTGGTTTAAGTATGTATAGATATAAACTTTAGGGAGAGCATATCTAGTTATAAGTCAACTCAGACATTTTTTCCCCTAGGAATTTGTTCTGTAGTCTTCATGCATTTATGGGAAATGATTTAAGCAAGGGCTGCTTCTTGTGTATAATAGCAGGAGATTGGGGAGAGCCTAAATATCTATTAAATAAATTATGATAATATCCATCCAGAGGAATGGAATGCACCCAGCCATTACAAAGAAAAAAGTAGCTTTGTATATACTGATAGAGAATGGAATGGTTTCTAGAATATAGTAATTTCTTAATTTAATTTTATTTTTATTAACTTTTTAAAATTTTAATTCGAATATAGTTAACATACAGTTATATTGGTCTCAGGTGTACAGTATAGCGATTCGATAGTTCTATACTCATCATGATTAAGTGTACTGATAATAGCTTTTTAAAAAATGTACTATAGGGCACCTGGGTGGCTCAGTGGGTTAAGCCTCTGCCTTCAGGTCAGGTCCTGATCCCAGGGTCCTGGGATTGAGCTCTGCATTGGGCTCCCTGCCCAGTGGGGAGTCTGCCTCTCTCTCTTTCTCCCCTTCCCCCCACCACTTGTGCTTGTGCATGCACTCTCTCTCTCTCTCAAATAATAAATAAAAATTTTTTAAATATAGTACAAAGTATATGGAATTTTTTAAACCATTTGTTTTACAAATGGTCTGTATGTTATGTATACGTATGCGTGCCTGAATATGCTTACATATCTGGAAGGAAACATAAGGATTTGTTGTAAAACTTTTTGCATCTGGGCTAAAGAAATTGGATGTGCTTACCTGGAATGTAACTGGTGTTTCCTTGGATATATTTTAATTTTGTATATCCTATGTTTCTGGGAGATAGTGATTCTCAAGCATTTTCCTTTATTGCCCTTCATGCCCTTTTCATTATATGCTTTAGTCACTATTAAGGAAATTTGTTGAGGTCTTTAAATTGAATATACAACCTTTGTAGATGGTTCTTTCTTAATGTTTTTTTAGGTCTCAGTCGAAAGCAGTGCTGTCCTGTTCACATGATCTGCCTTTAAGGTTTAGAAAAGAAAATAGCAAAGATTTTGTTCATGTAAGAGGGATGGTTCTATAAAAGTACTCTTCCTGTGATGGAATCTTTTCCTTTTTCCAAAGTTCTCCAAACTATATTATCATTTCCTAAAGTAGTAAATTTGAAAGATGTACAAAATTGTTTTTTGTCTAGGCAAAGAAGGATAGCCTCCCATTCCCTGTGGTACAGATATTTCATCAATAACTTTGTTGTGCCTTTGATCACAGTGGTGACTTACTATTTAAGGGATGGTTTGTAGTTCTGAAACCAAACATCTATATGAGATAGGGTCCTGAAACTTGGCCTTGTTAGTTAGTACTATAATTAACATAATTTTCCAACTATATTGAATTAGCACATTACCTTAGATTTTGGTTGGATGTTACATTCACTAAAGTCTGATAATGGCCTAGTGGAGTAGACATTTAAGAAATGCATTTGTTTAATATATACTTCTTTGTTTCTTTAGAAAATGTAGATCATTAGCAATTCTAATGGTACATACCCATTAACTCAGGTATTCCACTTCTAGGAATTTATTGTATAGTCTACATATATTTGTTAGAAATAAATAAAGGATCACGATCGTTATTATAAGTGACATAATTCAAATACTTGATCGTCCACATGACCTGAGCCAAAGGCAACGCTTAACTGACTGAGCCACCCAGGTGTCCCAGTAATTCAAATATCTTTATCTCTAAACTTTTTCCATATTGCACAATTTCTAGAATGGTTCTTGACATTTTTAGACTGTCTAGAATATGTATTAGATATGTAAATCATTGAATGATTTTAAAAGATCAAAACAAATAAAGCATTCTGTCTTTAAATGGTGTAGAGAGAACACTTCAAATATAGAAATATTTGGAGGGTGTCTGGGTGGCTCAGTCGGTTACGCATCGGTCTTCAGGGAGTCATGATCCCAGGGTTCTGGGATTGAGTCCCACATCAGGCTTCCTGCTCAATGGGGAGCCTGCTTTTCCCTCTTCTCTTGCCCCTCCCGCTGCTTGTGCTCTCTCTTGCATTCTCCCTCTCTCTCAAATAAATAAATAAAAATCTTAAAAAAGAAAAAGAAATACTTGGAAATAATGTTTTGGGTTAAAATGTGTTCACAAAGAGATATTTTGAAGCCCTCACCTTTGGTTCTTGTGAATGTACCCTAGTTGAAAACTGGGTCTTTGTAAATGTAGTCAAGTTAAGATGAAGTTATTAGGGTGGGCCTAAATCCAATACAATCTAACATTCTTATAAGAAGAGAGAAATGGACACAGATACCAGAGATGAGAGAAATTGGAGTGATGTAGCTGTAAAGCAAACAACACAAAAATTGCCAGCAACATAGGAGGAGACAAGGAAGAAAACTTCCTTATAGGTTTTAGGAGGGAGCAATGACCTTGCAGACACCTTGATTTCAGACTTCTTTACTTCTAGAACTTTGAGCCAATAAATTTCTGTTGTTTTAAGCCATCCATAGTACTTCGTTACAGTAGCCATTGGAAATGTAAAACACACAACTTTAAAATATTTTGTTTTTATAATTTGTGTCATATAGTTTAATGTCTAATTTTTTTTAAAGATTTTATTTATTTATTTGACAGAGAGAGAGATCAGATTACAAGTAAGCAGAGAGACAGGCAGAGAGAGAGGAGGAAGCAGGCTCCCTGCCGAGCAGGGAGCCCGATGCGGGCCTCAATCCCAGGACCCTGAGATCATGACCTGAGCCGAAAGCAGAGGCTTTAACCCACTGAGCCACACAGGCGCCCTAATGTCTAATTTTTAATCTTTTCGTTTTTTCTTGTTTTCTCACCTTTTCCTATTTCCTTATTCCATTGCCTTTTTCTTTCTATACAGTTGACCCTTTTTTTAAAATTTTTTTTAAAGATTTTATTTATTTATTTGACACACAGAGAGAGAGAGAGAGAGAGAGATCACAAGTAGGCAGAGGCAGGCAGAGGGAGAGGAGGAAGCAGGCTCCCTGCTGAGCAGAGAGCCTGATGCGGGCCTCGATCCCAGGACCCTGAGATCATGACCAACGGCAGAGGCTTTAACCCGCTGAGCCACCCAGGTGCCCTACAGTTGACCCTTGAACAGCATGAGAGTTGGGCACTGACACCCTCCCATGCAGACAGTCAAAAAGCTGCATATCACTTTTGACTCCCCCAGAACTTAACTACTAATCACCTACTGTTGACCAGGAGCCTTAATTCACATAAACAGTTGATTAACATGTATTTTTATGTTGTTTGTATTATAACTGTATTTTTTTTATAAAGTAGAGAAAAGAAAATGTTATTTTAAAAATTACAAGGAAGACAAAATACATTTACAGTACTGTCTTGTATTTATTGAAAAAAGTCCACATATAAGTGGACCCATGCAGTTCAAACCCATGTTGTTCAAGGGTCAGCTATAATCTCATTCTCTTCTCTACCTGAGGCTGTACTCGAAGTCCTTTCATCCAGGTTTATCTATCAGGGCTATAAACTGAACCTTTTTTTTCTTCAGACTATGAAGACGGGCATGATGAAATACTGAATCAGTCACCAAAGATATAGCAGGGCTTGCCTTCATGGTCCCTAATAGTCTTTGTGAGAACCTGAGGCTCTATAGTTTTAGAGCAGTATAATGGACTTGAAAAAGTTATCTTGTCCAACCTTTTCATTTTGCAAATAATGTCTGTGAAAATGATGCACTCCAAAGATAACATTTGTTGTGTATGAAAGTATACTTTGCACATATGCACAATTTGTTCAGAATTACTCATATGGCTTTAACTTTTCTGTGAAGATAACTTTATGCTATAATTATAGCTGAAATAGTAGCTCCAATCAACCAAACTTTTTTTCCCACTAAATTCAGCAATGACGTAAACCTTGTGATGGTTGAATTTTAATATCAGAAGTATATTATTTCAGGGGTGCTTAGGTGGTTCAGTCAGTTAAGCATCTACCTTTGGCTCAGGTCATGATCCCAGAGTCCTGGGATTGAGCCCCTCGTCAGGCTCCCTTCTCAGCGGGGATGCTGCTTCTCCTTCTCCCACTTCTCCCCCTGTTTGCGCTCTTTTGCTCTCTGTCAAATAAATAAATAAAATCTTTTTTTAAAAAGTATATTATTTAATAGGTGAGAAAGTTAGATAAGCTTCATTTAGACATGAGTTATAGTGCTTTTGGCGTTGATTTCAATGTTAGTGATTCAACAATGTATTAAATAAGGTGTCTTGAAGCAGAAACACACATAAAAGAAGGTTATATATTGAGGTTGGTTAAAATGTGACCCAGAGGCTTGCAGGAACCTATTCTTATATTTCCCCTAGGAGCAGTGTGGCTCAGTATTTGGTAATTCAGTGTTTGTAGTATCTTTATAGACCATAACTACTGCAAAGAACAACAATTACCCATACTTATCAATTGTACTTATTAACTAAAACTTTGCAAAATTTGTCCTCGGACACTTTGGAACTAATTTTTTCTTGATCAGCAGGCTAACTGGTGAATCTGTATGGATTCAGTGCAAGAAAAGAATCTATGAGGGGCACCTGGGTGGGACAGTTGGTTAAGCAGCTGGCTTCGGCTCAGGTCATGATTCCAGGGTCCTGGGATCAAGCCCCACATCAGGCTCCCTGCTCAGCAGAGAGCCTGCTTCTCTCTCTCCCTCTGCCTGCTGTCTGCTTACTTGGGCTCTCTATTTCTCTGTCAAATAAATAAATAAAATCTTAAAAAAAAAAAAAAAGAGGCTGACTCTTGGTTTTGGCTAAGGTCCCGATCGGCTCAGGTCATGATCTCTCAGTATCATGAGATCGAGCCCCACATCAAGCTCCTCGCTGAGGACAGAGTCTGCTAAAGTTTCTCTTTCCCTCACCCTCTGCCCCTCCCTGCCTCACATTCTCTCTCTCTCTTTCTGTCTCTCAAATAAATAAATCTTAAAAAGAAGAAAAAAATTTATGAAAAGACAACTCGCAAGATTGAAGCACTTCATGTCTTATTCAGGTTTTAATTTTCTAGTACTTAACGGCTGCCCTCAGAATTCTTCTAAATGCTAACTAGATACTAACTAGTGTACTAAGATTTTTTAGTATTTCAGGGAGAATTCCTTACCTGCAAATTCCCCTTTTTAACTTGATGGCCTCAAAATAGTAGTAATACTACCTCACATAGTAGCATTACATAAAACTGCGTGCTGAATGTAACAGTTTAGTTCTACATTTTCTAAAGATTTATTTATTTATTTATTTATTTATTTATTTATTTAACAGAGAGATAGAGAGCACAGGTAGGTAGAGCAATAGGCAGAGGGAGAAGGAGAAGCAGGCTCTCCACTGAGCAGGGAGCCTGATGTGGGACTCAATCCCAGGACCCTGGGATGACCTGAGCTGAGGGCAACTGCTTAACCGACTGAATCACCCAGATGCCCAGCTACGTTTTCGATAGAGCTGTTTTAAAATTAATTTCTTAAGGACTTGGAAGGTATTTTCGCTTAAGGACCATGAATTCTAGAACTTCTTTACAAATATTTAACAATAGTCTTTGTTGTGCAAATCCTTTGTTTAGACACTATATGACATGAACAAAGATGAAAAAGGAACTTTGTAACTCCTCATAGTTTTGTGTAAATAGATACTGGCATAAATAAATAGTTAAAGCTATTTTTATTAAGTCATAGTAAAAGTCTAAACAAACACCGGGGGACATATGAGACAGGTAAAAATTAATTTTGACTGTGGGTGATGGACATTGGGGAGGGTATGTGCTATGGTGAGTGCTGAGAATTGTGTAAGACTGATGAATCACCGACGTGTACCCCTGAAATAAGTAATGTATGTTAATAAAAAATTAATTAAAAATGTTAATGTTAACTGGTGATACCTGAAAAGTTACAGAAAAAATTACGTTTGAACTAGGTCTTGAAAGAAAAGGTTTGATCGAGTTTAATAGATGGATATAGGAAAATATCTTGAGCTAATCAGAGGTTAAATGAGAAAGAACAGAGGATGTTTAAGGATGTAAGAAGTGCATAATTAGGGAAATGAGGTAGTGGAAATGAGGCAGAAAAGGGAGTTCATCTGCAAGAATGAAGAAGATTTGGACACCTTTCTATATGTAAATACCAAAGTAATTTGAACAAGGGAATGATTTAGTCAAATTTGCTTTAGAGTCAGCTTGCAAGAGTCACATCAAATGCCAGAAGGCCAGTTCAGAAATCAAAAGAACTGAATTAATACAGTGAGAAAGATCAGAGAAAAGGTACCTAGATGTGGCAGTTTTCTTCATATAGGTAGTACTGAAAATCATGAGATGCTCAACTGGACTTCAAAGTGGTAGATTGAATCTTCAGCCATATCCACATTTAAGGGTTGAAAAGAAGTGGAGCCAGCTGGGAAGATGGCAGAGAGTCAGGAAAAGCACCAGAACATGGTATTTTCAGAGTCAGGGGAGGAATAAGTTTTTTTTTTTTTTTTTAAAGATTTTATTTATTTATTTGACAGAGAGAGAGAGAGATCACAAGTAGGCAGAGAGGCAGACAGAGAGAGAGGAGGAAGCAGGCTCCCTGCCAAGCAGAGAGCCCGATGCGGGCCTCGATCCCAGGACCCTGAGATCATGACCTGAGCCGAAGGCAGAGGCTTTAACCCACTGAGCCACCCAGGCGCCCGAGGAATAAGTTTTTAAGAACATTAACATGCTTCTGAATACTGAAAAGAGACTGGGATTTGCCAATAAATGGACCATTACTTTGAGAGAACATTTTGAAAAGAATGCAGAAATAGGTAGATTATATTGGTTATAAAACTAGCATAACTTGAAGATTTTATCTTGAGGCCCGATTTTAATGTTAAGGAGTGTGTTATGTGAAGTGTTTACCATAAAGGAAGATAAATAAATGTTAAGTATTGCCAGCTATGTTGTAGCACTGAGAGAATGGTAGTAGTAACCATAAGTAGTAACTAAAAGAAACAGGAGAGGTCTTCACTTCAGAATATGGCTAGGAAAGTATTGATTGTTTATCCACCCCTACTGGAGTGAAAGCTCCGTGAAAGCAAGAGATGTTAGTCTGGTTCTATACAGTGCTTCTCCCCAGATATTGGTTGGTTGATTTGATATCTAGATGTGGATAAAAGGGTGGCCAGGTTTTACTTCAGTTGAGGTTTTATGGCAAGGACAGTATTTCAGTAGAAGGTCGAGGGGAAAAAAAAGGGGGGGAAAAAAAAAGAAGGTCGAGGGAATCATTTATTCTATGGGATTAGTTTTAAAATAACAGTAGTGGAGATGATTATTCTTGGTCGAGGGGTTAGAGTGTATGATCCTGCTGGTAAAGATAACTTGGCTAGATTGGAGGTAGACTATGGCTTTGCAGAAGAGATTGAGAATGGTAAGTGGTCTTATGTTCATGAGGGACTAGAAAGTGGATTTGGCATTAGAATGTTTGTAGACTGTTAGTATGATGTAATGATGTTTTCCTGTTTTAATTATGCCCATAGATTTAATTAGATCCTAGGGTCATTCAGTCTGTGGGAATGACTACCAGGATAACTTTTTTTTTTTTTTAAGATTTTGTTTTTAAGGGGCACGTGGGTGGCTCAGTGGATTAAACCCTCTGCCTTCGGCTCAGGTCATGATCTCAGGGTCCTGGGATCGAGCCCCGCATCAGGCTCCCTGGTCGGCAGGGAGCCTGCTTCCTCCTCTCTCTGCCTGCCTCTCTGCCTGCTTGTGATCTCTCTCTGTCAAATAAATAAATAAAATCTTAAAAAAAAAAAAGATTTTGTTTTTAAGTTTTCTTTATACGCAGTGTGGGACTTGAACTCATAACCCCAAGATCAAGAGTTCGTACACTCCACTAACTGAGCCAGCCAGGCGCCCTGACCACTAGGATGACTTAAAACAATTCTTTAAAACAAGTTATTAGGAATGCAGTTAAAATACAGAATAGAAATATAAATATTTTATGTCTATGCATATTTCCCCTTCTATTCAAGTTTCTGCCTCTCCCACACAAAAAAAGAAAGAAATGTTGATGTAAAAGATAAGTCTCTAAAAAGCTTTATGGGCGGGGCGCCTGGATGGCTCAGTGGGTTAAGCCTCTGCCTTTGGCTCAGGTCATGATCTCAGGGTCCTGGGATCGAGCCCCACATCAGGCTCTCTCAGTGGGGAGCTTACTTCCTCCTCTCCCTCTGCCTGCCTCTCTGCCTACTTGTGATCTCTCTCTGTGAAATAAATAAATAAAATCTTAAAAAAAAAAAATAAAAAGCTTTAGGAGCATCTGGGTGGGTCAGTTGGCTAAGTGCGTCTGACTGTTGATTTCAGCTCAGATCTTAATCTCAAGGTTGTGAATTTAAGCCCTGCACAGAGCTACACGCTAGGTATGGAGCCTACTTTAAAAAAAAAAAAAAAAAAAGCCTTTATTCTAGAGAAAAGGGTAACAAAAGTAATGCAAAAGTTGTCATTCTGATTTGGTTTTTCTTAATAAAGAACTATTAGCATTTGGAAATGATCTCACAGATCATATAACTGATACTTAATATTCTTTCTCAAAACTGTCTTCCAAGAAAAATACTTCATACTTTTCATTCTCCTTGCCAATACTCTTTTCATGAGCTTATAACATAAATTTCTACAGGAATTTCTAATTTATTCATTTTTGTCTTTTTATTGCAAAATGAATTCCAACCCTGAATAGAAATGATTTTATATTAATATCAAAATTGCAAGAATTTTCTAACAGTGTGTATGTTCATCTTTTTCACAGATAAATATCTCAGGGGAATCATGCATATTAGAGATGGACAAATACTATTAGGTTATTTTGTTTGTATCTTGCCAGTAGGGTATTTTTTCCCTATAGTATAACCTCAGTAGCTTTTGCTCTCAACCAGTGTTAAATGTTTCCCAAAAATTTCATAAATTTTCAGAGTTTCCCTGCAGTCTAATTCATGCCTGTAGACCAAGACCATCCTTAAAGGATATTTTGTTAGTGTTGGCCTAAATTTGCTTTTAGTACTTCCTAGAACATTTATATAATTTATGTAATTTCAGTATTATCCTGTTGTCATCTCTTTTTTTGAAAAAGGCTACATTATAAATGTTTGATTTTGTGGATCTACTGTTAATCTTTCCTTTAAATATTCTTCTGTGATTTTCGTACTCCTGTTTCGTAGAATTTTTGTTCTGTAGTCCGGCTTTTGAATAATGAATGACATTTTGAAAATGGCATGGTTTTTAAATATTTGTGACATCTGTGATTTTATTTTATTTTTTTAAAAAATTATTTAGTTGAGAGAGAGCGAGCGTGAGGGCACACAAGCAGCAGGGGAGTGGCAGAGAGAGAGGGAGAAGCAGGCTCCCTGCTCAGCAGGGAAACTGACACAGGGCTGGATCCCAGGGCCCTGGGATCATTACCAGAGCCTCAGGCAGACCCTTCATGGACTGCCGCACCCAAGTGCCCTGATCTGTGATTTTATATTTGGGTAATATTCTAGTGAATACTGCTATATTAAAAGCTGTGTTTAAAAAATTTTTTTTAGGTTTTTATTTTTAAGTAATCTGTACATCCATTTTGGGGCTTGAACTCACGATCCTGAGATCAAGAGGTGCATGCTCTTCTGACTGAGCCCCCTAAAAAATTTTCTTCTTAAAGATTCAACCAGTAGCCTACAAACTTTAATATCAGCTGCAATAATATTTACTTTAGAATTAAAGAATTTGTACAGTCTCTTGGAACCTTACTATAACGGATTTAACTTACAAATACATTTATTTAAACTATAAATAAATACGCAAATACCATCCATCAAGGAGATTTAGTCACTATTCATGAAAAGCAAGGCACTGCTCGTCTTAATTTATAACCCAGAGCATTGCTGCTATTGCTAAAAAGAGAAAAGAAATATTTCTAAAGGTTCTTACTGTCCATCAGTTGTTTTTTGGTGTTTTAGTTAACATTTCTAGCCATGAATTTACATCCATGGGTTTTGTTTCTTTACTTCAAATCATAATTTTTATCATGTGCCTAGAAAATGGGGTAATTAGATAGTAAATTACTTGTTCTCCAGGAGAGAAAATATTTAGTTTTCTCTTATGACATTCTTCTGTGAATAAACCAAATGAAAGCTTTTTTTACACGACTATCAAAAGAATGAACTGAGAAGAAGTACAATGACTTAAACATTAATTCTGAATTTTTGATAGGTGAGCTGAAGTTTACTAGGGTTGTATTGGAAACTAATTACTCTGATGTAATATACTTTTTATGTGCACTAACTGACAAAAGTCTCCCAGGAGCTCTGCAACAAAAAGACCCACAGATCATATTAAAATACTGGAATTAAGAGTTGTTAAATCAGTTTTAAAATATATAGCAACAAGTAAGGGGATTAAGAGAATAAGAAGACAGGCCACTGTCTAGAAGAAAGTTTTTGCAAAAGTATATATCTGAGGGCGCCTGGGTGGCTCAGTGGGTTAATGCCTCTGCTTTCGGCTCAGGTCATGATCTCAGGGTCCTGGGATCGAGGCCCGCATCGGGCTCCCTGCTCAGTGGGGAGCCTGCTTCCCCCTCTCTCTCTCTGCTTGCCTCTCTGCCTCCTTGTGATCTCTCTCCCTCTGTGAAATAAATAAATAAAATCTTTAAAAAAAAAAAAAAGTATATATCTGATTAAAGACTCTTCGAAAATATATAAAGAACTCTTAAAACGCAACAATAAGAAAAACAACTAATTAAAAAATGGTCCTAAAGAGACATCTCATCAAAGAAGATTTATAGATGGCAAACACGCATCTGAAAAGATGCTCAACATCAGATGTCATTAGAGAATTGCAAATTTAAGGAAATACCACTACATACCTACTAGAATGGGGACAAGAATCCTAAAACGCTAATAATACCAAATGCTGACAAGGATACTGAGCAAAAGGAACTCTGATTCATTGCCGGTGGGAAAGTATAGTGGGTACAGACACTTTGGAAGATAGTTTGGCAGTTTCTTAGAAAACTTTCAACACTCATACCATATGATGCAGTAGTTGTGCTCCTTGGTATTTACTCACATGAGTTGAAAACTTATGTTCGTACAAAAACCTGTCCCTGGATGTTTACAGCAGCTTTATTTATAGTTAACCAAAACTTGGGAGCAACCAAGGTGTCCTTCAATAGGTGAATGGACAAAAATGGTACATCCAGACAATGGAATACTTTCAGCACTAAAAAGAACTGAACCTATGAAACCATGCAGGGATGTAGAGGAACCATAAATGCATGTTACTAAGTGAAAGAAGCTGGGATGCCTGGGTGGCTCAGTCTGTTAACCTTCTGCCTTCTGCTCAGGTCAGGATCCCGGGGTCCTGGGATTGAGCCCCATGTCTGTTGGGCTCCCTGCTCAGTGGGGAGCCTACTTCTCCCTCTCCCTCTGCCGCCAACTCCTGCCACCCAACCCCGCTGTCCTCTCTCTCTCTCTAATAAATAAAATCTGAAAGAAGGAAAGGAAAAAAGGAAGGGAGGAAGGGAGGAGAAAAGAGAAAAGAAAAGAAATTCTATTAAAAACTTTTGAAAGAGAGGCCCCTGGCTAACTCAGTTGGTAGAGTGTGTGACTCTTAATCTTGGGGATATGAGTTCAAGCCCCAAGCTGGGTGTTGAGCTTACTTTTTAAAAAAAGATTAGATAGATAGAGAGAGGAGCCTGGGTGGCTCAGTTGGTTAAGCGTCTGCCTTCTGCTCAGGTCATGCTCCCAGGATCCTGGGATTGAGCCCCGCATTGGGCCCCCTGCTCAGTGAGGAGCCTGCTTCTCCCTCTTCCTCTGCCCTCCCCACCCCCCATTTCTTCTCACTCTTCTCTCTCTCATGCTGTCCCGTCTCTCTCTCAAATAAATAAAATATTTTTTAAAAAATATAGAGATACATATAAAATTTTGAAAAGAAAGAAGGGGAAGGATATGAGATTGATGAATACATTCAGGATATGGTACAGTTGAGATGAAAGGATCATAATTCTGAGACTTACCAAGTTCTTTTGTTCTGTCTATGCCACACAGCCTTCCCTGCTAATAACATAACTATAAGGAACAGAGTTAGATTTGAGCCTGGGAATTCAGCCAAGGGAAGGGGCCTGGAATCAATACATGCTTATTTTTTCAGGAGTAAGTAAGCCTGGCCACAAGTATTACTCGCCAAAGACTTGCTGAGCAGCCATGCTTTTCATCTTTTACATTTTTGGCAGAGGATGTATAAGGCCATAATGGGAATCACAAATGGATGATCATTTAGGGGTAATATCTGAGCTTAATGATTAGATTTACTTGGTGTTTCCATGTCTTCTCTTTCTGTCTATTCTCCTTTTGTATCTACTCTGCCACACTGGGTGCTTACTGTGTATACTAACCACATCTTATGAAAGTTTCACGTTTGGGATGCCTGGGTGGCTCAGTTGGTTAAGCTCTGACTTCCACTCAGGTTATGCCTTCCGCTCAGGTCATGATCCGTGGGCCCTGTGCTCCTTGCCTTGGGCTCCTTCCTAAGCAGGGTGCCTGCTTCTGCCTTTTCCTGCTGTTCTCCCTGCTTGTGCTCACTCTCTGGATCTCTCTCTTTCTGACAAATAAATAAAATCTTTAAAAAATATATATTGTAACAAAAAGTTCCATGTTTCCCATTTGTTGTTTTTGTTGTTAGCTAGAACAGAATTGGATATTATCCAAAAAATACAACATAAATTTACAGCTATTTATCATGTCATATACCTCCTGCTCATAAATAAAATTCTTAACCTAACAATGATTTTAGCCTTTAATACACTTTTGACAAATATTGAAAACTCTTGTGTTCTTAAATATGATTTAGAATTTCAAAACAAATATTTTTTCAAATTAAAGCCTTGACAGATTTGAAAGTGTACATACAATATCTTATACCATGGTATCCTATATAAATAAACACTCCCTGTATAAATGCTTTCTTTCTGAGATATTACTGCTTTATAAAGTAGCTCATTCCATTACTGGGCAGCTAAAATTGTTACAAAGCTTTTCCTAACATTGGACCAAAATCTGGTTATATGTAACTTCCATTAGTGGACCTAGTTTATTTTTTAGGCACCATTTCTTAGATCCATTGGTTCAGGGACTCCTTTGAAAATCTGATAGAACTATTAATAACCCTTTTTCTTAGGGGGAAAAAAGTGTTTATAGTCACAAATTTTTATAAATAATTTCAAGGACTTTCTGGACTCCTTGAAGGCTTTCGCTTTTCTTTCTTGCCTGTCTTCCTTCCTTCCTTTTTCCCTTCCTTCCTTCCTCTTTCTTTTTATTTATTTATTTGCTTGTTTGTTTGTTTATTTATTTATTTGACAGAGAGGGTGAGATTACAAGTAGGCAGAGAGGCAGGCAGAGAGAGAGAGGAGGAAGAAGACTCTCCACTGAGCAGAGAGCCCAGTGTGGGGCTCCATCCCAGGACCCTGAGATCATGACCTGAGCCCAAGGCAGAGGCTTTAACCCACTGAGCCACCCAGGCGCCCCTCCTTTCTTGCTTGCTTGGTTGCTTTCTTTTCTTTCTTTCTTTTCTTTCTTTCTCCCAAGTTAAAATCCTCTGCTCTAGAACACAGTATGTTAAGTCTTCTCTATATATTAAAGTATATTAAAGACCTTAGGCTACACCTTCCCAATTCCTTTAACCAGTATTAATATGACTTGGTTATAGACAGAACTTCCACTCTCCAGATCACCTGTTTTATTTATATTCTAATGTGAATATCTTTCTAAATGGGATGCCTTTAATTTTCATGTGAAGTGATGTCAATATATTGAGACTGTTACTTAACATATTTGGAACACTCTATAATAGCATTTTTAGCATTCACACCACAGTACATTCTTGCCTCATAATGAGTTTCTGTTTAGCCTCATCTTTGCATCATCCAAAATCTCTGGGACAATGCTTAACACATTGTAGATGTTCCAGTGAATATTTGTAGACCAAGTAAAACTTCCTAATCCTTTTTTGAATCAAAAGCTGCCAAGCAAGTTTTACCACATATTATACTAATGTGTGTTTGTGAGGGATGGGGTGGGAGTGTGTGTTGCACCATACATACTTAAGTAGTAGCTTTTTGGAACCTAAAACTAGAGATTTAAATTTTACTCTTGTTAAATTTCATTGTGTAAAAGCAGTTCCTTTATTATCTAGATAAGTATCAGGGAAAATAAAATATTGGTAATTCTTACTTTCCTATGTATAATACCATGTGTAGTGGGAAGGTAGCACAGTATAGGTGCTTCACACATGTTCGTTAACTAATGAATAATAAATGGCCATGAACTTGTAGTTATCAAAGCATGTACTTGGAGAGATACTCATGAGTAGTAAATGTTTTATGTTTTATATATCAAAATGAGTAACATTTTGAATTTATTTTATTTTTTTTTAAAGATTTTATTTATTTATTTCACAGAGGGAGAGAGATCACAAGGAGGCAAAGAGGCAGGCAGAGAGGGGGTGGGGAAGCAGGCTCCCTGCTGAGCAGGGAGCCCGATGCGGGCCTCGATCCCAGGACCCTGAGATCATGACCTGAGCCGAAAGCAGAGGCTTTAACCCACTGAGCCACCCAGGCGCCCTTGAATTTATTTTTTGAAAGGTGAGCACCTTAATTATAACCTCATGTGTACTTTCTAGATGTCAAGATAGGACACTTAACCTTAGTCTCCACCCCTACCCCAACCCCAAAATAGCTGCAATTGATCATATGTGATAGAAACCTTCATGGTCTAATTTTGGGCTTTCAACTTCTTGGGCCACAGTCTTAAGCGGAGTCATTCTGAGTTCATAGTTCATGTGACCTGGGAAATTTTTTTTTTGCTTCACAGGCAATTTTTATCAGCTTTAAAATCTTTTGTTGAATGATTAACTACACTTCTGGCTCTTCATATCTTCTCTTGAGGCACTTCCTCTTTGTTCCTCCTATTATGAGTAGAAAGTAGGGAACAGCAATGATTGGAAACCTCCTCTTTTTTAAGCATCGCGAGGAAACTACCTTTGTGGTTGTATTGTTTACTATTTGGGCTGTGTTTTCTCTGTGTAATCTAGGGAAGCAGCATTGCCACTTTCTAAGCCTGCTGTTTTAACTGCTTGATATTTTTAGGAAGGGAAGGCATCTTTAAATAGTTATCTCTCTGCATAATTTCAAAGAGGTTAGCCTCTGCTAGCCCTAGGTTACTTGAATTTGAAAACTTGATGAGTGAAATTGATCTCTGCATGGCTCAAGTATCCCCACATTGAGAAGGAACAGCTTTCTAATGTAAGCTATTTAAAGATCCTATACTTCCTGAGAAAGTAGGAGGTTAAATTAGCAAAGTGACAAAGAGACTGATCTGATCTATCAAGAGAATGTCTGAAACCTGGACTGGGGCATTTTATCCTGAAATATAGTCACTGTAGGCCAGGAGTTCTCAACCACAATTTGTGGTTCCCAAAGCTGGTTGAACCTCACATTTAACTCAGATAGCATTTTAGAACTAAGGATTCCTGGGCTTGTCCTGTGTTCTTTTATGCGATGTTCAGTCAGATGCAGCCATAAGAGGAGACCATAGGAGGGGCACAGGAAAACAAAGTTTATTATACTCATAGGCCCTAGAGAGATAAAGTCATTTTGTGCCAGAAGGGAGTAGGTTTAACCCAGCAGGTGTGGAGCCAAGGGGAGAATACAAGGACATGTGGGTTAGTGCCTTTGTTGGTGTGTAAGGTTGGAGTACACAAGAAAAGGAACAAAGGGATTTCATTGGTGTGTTTGAATGTTCTTACTAGGTCATAGTCAGAGGAGGGCAGGAAGGAGAATTTATGAGCCAGGGGCCAACTTTACCAATCTGGAACACCTGGTCACCTGGGTAGGATAATTAGAGCTTGTTTGTGGGGATGTTGAGGCAGCAGGGGAAAGATTTAAAAATGAAGTTTTAAAAGTATTTACAAGTGGGTTAAAGCCTCTGCCTTCGGCTCAGGTTATGATCTCAGGGTCCTGGGATCGAGGCCTGCATCGGGATCCCTGCTCTGCAGGGAGCCTGCTTCCTCCTCTCTCTCTGCCTGTCTCTCAGCCTACTTGTGATCTCTCTCTCTCTCTCTCTCTGTCAAATAAATAAATAAAATCTTAAAAAATTAAAAAATTANCTCTCTCTCTCTCTCTCTCTCTCTGTCAAATAAATAAATAAAATCTTAAAAAATTTAAAAATTTAAAAAAATATTTACAAGTATAGTACCCATCCTCAGAGTTTTTGATTCAGTAGCTCTTCAGCGTTAAAACTTAGGAATTCTTAGGTATATTCTTAGGTTCTCCTGATGATCTTGGAAACCCCTTAAATTGTGATACAAAATTATGTATTTTTATGTTTCTGGGGGAGGTATAGCTTTCATCAGAAAGTTCCTTGACTCCAAAAAGGTTATGAACACTTGCTTTGGGGCACTTGGGTGGCTCAATCAGTTAAGTGTCTGACTCTTGATTTCAGTTCAGGTCATTATCCTCAGGGTCATGAAATCAAGCCCCGCCTCCCTGCTGAGCGTGGATCCTGCTTAAGATTCTCTCTCTCCTTTTCCCTCTGCCTCTCTCTCTCTAATTTAAAAAACAAAAAACAAAAAAACACTTGTGTTAAGTCTCTGGGTCTCAAATTTTACAGTGCTTCAGAATTACTCAAAGACTTGTTACAACACAAATTGCTAGAGCCCACCCCTGGCATTTCTTATTTGGGTAGTTGGGGTGGAGCCTGATAATGTGTGTTTTTAACTAGTTGCTTGTTATTGTGATGCTGTTGGACAAGGCACTACCCATTGAGAACCACTATTCTAGGACTTGCCTAACACCTCTCTGTGCCTTCAGCATCAAGCTCTGGAAGCAAAGAGCACCTTTCAGAATTTCTAATCAATTAATGTAGTAATAAACATAATGTGCCATCTAGTTTACCATTCTATGAGAATGGTAAAGAAAATGTGCCAGTAACAAAGCTCCATCTAGTTTACCACTGTAAAGAAAACTCCTTCCTGGCAAAGGAAGTGGCAATGGAAAATACACAGGCATTTTAAGTTGACCCATTCATTGATGATCCAGTTTCACAAACAATTGCTTTTCTGTGTAGCATTTTTTCCTATGAAAGTAGAAAACTTCATAGTTCCATGACCACTTAAAGTGTCCTTTTTTCTTTAAATAAGGTAACTTTTATTTTTTTATTTTTTTTTTTTTTTAAAGATTTTATTTATTTATTTCACAGAGGGAGAGAGATCACAAGGAGGCAGAGAGGCAGGCAGAGAGAGAGGGGGAAGCAGGCTCCCCGCCGAGCAGGGAGCCCGATGCGGGCCTCGATCCCAGGACCCTGAGATCATGACCTGAGCCGAAAGCAGAGGCTTTAACCCACTGAGCCACCCAGGCGCCCTAAATAAGGTAACTTTTAAAGTATGCTCGAGGTGCCTGGTGGCTCATTAGGTTAAGTGTCTGACTTTGGCTCAGGTCTTGAACTTAGGGTCTTGGGATCAAGCCCTGAATTGGGCTCCCCACTCAGCGGGGAATCTGCTTGGCCCTCTGCCCCTCCCCCCACTCATGTGCATGCACATGTTCTCTCTCAAATAAATAAAATCTTTAAAAAAAAATAAAAATAAAGTATGCTGATGTTCTCTAAGGGCAAGTAGAATATAGTTCAAAGCTAAAACATTAAAATAGAAATTGACCTAAATGTGATGGAAAGCAGGAAATATAATCCTAAGGAATCCTGACATTAGGAAAACTTGTTCTACTTTAAAAATCTCCATAGCAGGTGGTCAGGTTATCAGTGCAGGGAAGCTTTCAAATCTCAAGGAAAAAGCAACTGTTTGAAAAGCTATAAAGCACTACTAAATCCCCAGGAGTCCCAAAGAAGTTTATTTGCACAACTGCTTCCAGGCTGTCTGAAACTTTGAAGGAAACTAAGATCCTGAAAGGAATCTTGATTATCCATGAAGAGTCTAATTTTGAAACTTTTCTTCTCTCTACAGACATAGATTTAAGCAAGGTTTCTGGGCATCATTACTGGGCCTCAACATCTTCTTCCCAGTTAGTCTTGAGATTTTTTTGTTGCCTCATCCTTTAGAAGGAGAGTCCTCGGGCGCCTGGGTGGCTCAGTGGGTTAAAGCCTCTGCTTTCGGCTCAGGTCATGATCTCAGGGTCCTGGGATCGAGGCCCGCATCGGGCTCCCTGCTCGGCGGGGAGCCTGCTTCCCCCTCTCTCTCTGCCTGCCTCTCTGCCTCCTTGTGATCTCTCTCCCTCTGTGNTTTAAAAAAAAAAAAAAAAAAAGAAGGAGAGTCCTCAGTGAAACAGAAACTGACCTAAATTAAGAAAACTTAGAGCTTTAGAGGGGAGGGACTTTGTTTAAAGGAAGTGTATCGAAATAATATTAGTGATTATTGACATGAGATTATATCTTCTCTGTACTTGTTTGCAGTATAACTTTTGTTCCAATTTTAGAGGATGTGCTGCCAAAGTCAGCACATAATATAACTTTCAATTATACTACAACATGTCATAAAAGAAGAAAAGTTCATTTTCAATGAACCATGAATTTGTTGATAATTGAAAGAAAACACTTTAGTATGAAAGTATGTAAAGTTTTCTCTTTCATTTTGGTTTTTTTAATTTGCATTGCAGTATTTTGATATATCATGACTGTCAAAATGTTGGCATAAATTAATAATAACTAAAGAAATATGGTCAAAACTTGGATAATTTTGATATTAACCATATTTTGAATCTAAGTGGTACTTAGCATACATGATCATCACCACCTAAAAAGCATTAATTTTTTTAATAAGTAAGATAGTTACCATATCATACTTAATGGAAATTGTGAATACCCCTATTAGTTGAAAGATTCAGCTTCCAGATTGTTGCTGACATCATCAGAGTTTTTGACAAACAAGGAGTAATGGAGAAATAATTGTAGAGCCTTGTTAACTTGTGCTGCACAAGAAACAGATGTTTGCCAGACGGAAATGAACAAAACTAGTAAAGAAATAGATATTCTCTTAAAGTTTCCAAAAGTACAGTCAAGTGATTAAGAAAAATTGTAAAATACACATTTTTAAATTAGAACTCTTTAGAACAAAAAGTCCAGGAAATCAGTTATATCCAAACATATTAGTGTGTATACCTTACTTTCTGAGGATGGTATGCTTGTCAGGACACAAGACTATAAGACATATTTTCTTTTAGCTTAACTTTGAATTTCTTCTGTGATTTTGATTATTATCCTTTTAACACATGCTTTGCATTTATGGTTGGGTTGATAGAATTTTATACTATTTCTAATTCCCTCAAAATTACATTTGTTTTTTCATCTTAAAAGATAAAGGATCTGTGGACTACAGAAATCCCATAACACAGAAGTCTCCTATGTAGTTTTATTTCTGCCCAGTGTACAAACCTTGGTTAACTTAATTTATTCTGATATGAGAGAAGTTACTTTTTACTTTTAATTCTGCCACCTTATCTGAATAATACATGAACATTCAGCAAGATTCCTTTTATGCTTTCATATATGCAAAAGTAGAAGCAGTATTTATGGAAAGTGTGATTTAATCTTCCTTATCTTAACTTTGCTTATAACATGAAGTAAATGGCTTAAAGAAGATAGTATTAAAATCTTAGAATTTGAAAGAATCTTTAATATTTTATTTTATTTTTTAAATTTTATTTATTTATTTGATAGAAAGCCAGCGAGAGAGAGAACACACAAGCAGGGGAAGTGGGAGAGGGAGAAGCAGGCTTCCTGCTGAGCAGGGAGCCCGATGTGGGGCTCGATCCTAGGACCCTGGAATCACGACCCGAGCCGAAGGCAGACACTTAACAACTGAGCCACCCACGCGCCCGAATCTTTAATATTTTATAAATTACTCCTTGCCAAAGCGAGAAATGGGATCATTCAATGACAGACTTGTCAAATGTTCATCCAGATTTTTCTTAATTGCTTCTAGTTATTGGAAGCTCACTACTACATGAGTAAATCAGCTTTGGTATAGTAATGTTTAATTAATAGAAATTTTTTAATTCAGGGGGTGTCTGGGTGGCTCAGTGGGTTAAAGCCTCTGCCTTTGCCTCAGGTCATGACCTCAGGGTCCTGGGATTGAGTTCTGCATTGGGCTCCCTGCTCCATGGGGAGCCTGCTTCCTCCTCTCTCTGCCTGCCTCTCTGCCTACTTGTAATCTCTCTCTCTATGTCAAATAAATAAATAAATAAAATCTTAAAAAAAATTTTTTTTTTTTAATTCAGCGTGCCTGGGTGGCTAATTCATTGACTTTCCTATCGGATGTTGTATTGATGAAAGTAACCTTTGATTTTGTTAAAAGACAAATTACTCTCAGTGAGTATATTTGACTCTTAGTAATCACTGTGTATTAGTTTTTTTCATGATTCTAATTATCCATCTTGGAGTTTTGCTGGAGTTCAAGTTTACTAGCATGAAATCTGTTTCTGAATTGCCCCTTTCCTTCTTTATAAATATTAATAGATGCCTGTCTATAATATCTTGATAATGCTTTGATTTGTTTTTTTCAAAGACTATCCGTAATGGCTCTGATTTTTTATCTATCAAGTTAATATGCTAACATGTAATTTATTTGAACCCATCTAAACTTGGGTTTTTAGTTAATAAAAGCATGATGATGTTCCTGTTTTGTAATAATAAAACAGTGAAAAAAGGTCTAAATATCCAGCCCTAAGAAAATGCGTGATAAAATTCAGTGCTCGGGCGCCTGGGTGGCTCAGTGGGTTAAAGCCTCTGCCTCCGGCTCAGGTCATGATCTCAGGGTCCTGGGATCGAGTCCCACATCAGGCTCCCGGCTTGGCAGGGAGCCTGCTTCCTCCTCTCTCTCTGGCTGCCTCTCTTCCTACTTGTGATCTCTCTCTTTCTGTGTCAAATAAATAAAAATCTTTAAAAAAAGTTCAGTGCTCATTTACTTAAGTTGTTATTAGGTAGCTATTTAAAGTAATAGCAATATAATAAAATGAGTTTCAAGATACACTTTATAAACTGCTCTTTTTAAAGTGTATTTTGAAACTTGGTAACAAATATACTTGTGAAAAAAGGGGCTAAAAGTCCAATTACTTTTTTTTTTTTTTTAAGATTTTATTTATTTGACAGAGAGAGACACAGCAA